>JAYRBT010000178.1:289617-309286 GCA_036023395.1 Myiotriccus ornatus | reverse complement strand
TAAAGACTACAGAAGTATAATAAAATATAGAATGTGCTCATATTGCCATTATTTACTCATGTCAAGGAAAATTCGCTGCCAAATTCATCCAGAAGAGCAGAAGGCAAGAACTATGGGCAAATCAATGTTTATGTGACACTGTATTTGAAACCAATTTTTAAAACAGTAGGCAGACACGATCCTCTGAGCAATCCAGCACCGATGACCGTGCAGAAATGCCATGCAGCCAGTCCTGTTCCCCAGCACAGGGCCAGGCACTCACTATTAATGACGCGGTGGCAAAGCCATCTCTCTGCACCTTTTCCCAGAAAACCCATCCTGTGGGACAGCAGCTGTGCACTGTGCTCATGAGCACATCCTCATTCACACAGTAGCTCCCGCTACTTTAAGAGCAAAATCCTAGATTTTGTTATGGAAAAGCTTTAGTTACTTCATTAAAGTACACACCAGTCTGGGCTACAGATCAGTTTAAGATTCCACACTACACACTGTTTTTCTGGGTAAAAATCGGCTTGTGATACAACCAAAATTACAAAGCGAGGAACAAGATTTTTTGATCCTTTGTCAGTTACATTCCCAATGAATGTGAAAAAAATCAACAATTGCTGACAGAACTTCCATTTATTATGTACAAAGAAACCAAAACCAAACAAAAAACAGGGGGAAAAAAAAAAAAGAAAAAAAGAAATTAAAAAGAGTGCCTGGGGTTCCCTGTTCCAGAACACAAATGCTTTTTGAAGACTTGGCTTATTCCTATCTTCCCTGAGATAATCTAGTCGCCTTCAAAGAACAATCACCAATATTGAGATAAATAAATGTTAAACCCATTAAAAACAAAGTCATATGTAATACAGAAAATTCATCATTCTGATCTATTAATATTTAGAGAACCAGGACAGTTCACAACATGTATCTTCAAGCCTAGGTCCGTAGATGGCTAAACTTAATTTATTTGAGGTGCAATAGTTAAGTTCTTGTAGAATTGCTACAGATGCTTGAAGGTTTAACCAACAGAACTATAATTTATGAGTTTTAGCACATAACCACTACCTGATTGCTGCAGAAATTTGATAAGGCTCTTATCTTTCAAACCAACCACATTACAGGATGTACAAATCACAAGATGCTACCCCTTAAACTTTCCCCTTCTTCCGGGAGAAAGACCAGAGTGTCTGTGTTCAATATGGATGAGGGCAGTTCAAGATGTCATCCCCATTTCCAACTCCAGCTGCAGCAGATTCAACATGCAGAAGGTCAAATCCGAAGGTCTGGGGCTTTTTTTGTTTGTTCTACTCCTTTAACACATGGGGTCCTACTGCAGACAAACTGCCTGTTTCTGCTGGGGTCACAAAGCAGAGAGCACCTGTGGGCAAACCCAGTTACCAGCACGCCCCAGCGGCTCTCCTCAAGGTGACCTCACAAAGGAAGCATCCTAAGCCAGAGCAGCTGTTTCATGTCGTGTTTCAAGTCCCTTCAATTCCTTTTCTTTCTGCCAAAAAATTCAACTGCAAAATCTCCCCTGTTCACCAGCACCCTCCCTTCCCCCCAAAATGTAAAGATGCTCAAATAGAAATTAATCAATCTGATACTTCAAACTAGCTCCAGTGACCCAAGAAAAGAAATCCTTTAACTGTCCAGGGAAATCTAATTTACCTCAGTAGCCACCTGCACCCAAATTGTTAATATTCTCCAACATAGAAATTCTTCTTTCCCTTCTCCAGCCATTTACATAGCAAAGGAAATGCTCCCATACACTATAGAGGACATCAATTATGGCTGTATTCCAGTAATAGATACACCATGACCAGTAAAAGAGCAGACAGCAACCCTTAAGTCCCTTCAGATAGTGAAGAGAAGCAGCAAGTAAATACAAATATTTTACTTAATCAAAAAGCCTGTGTAGATACAAAATACAAACATAGAGCTCTCAAATAGGTTTTCAGTGTTGTTGTTAAGTGTTCCTTTTGTGTGTATTTTACACGACTAGTAGTTCTTCAGAAATAATGTAAACCCCAGACACCCAGCAGGGCTGTTGTTATATTCCATCTATGATCCAACACAAATCTGCCCTGGCACTGGGCCTCTCTTCCTGTACCTGAAAGCTCTGCATTACAAAAGCATCTACCCCTTGTTCTTGGTCTGAATTTCATCTTTCCCTGAATCTTTTTCAATTCTGGCCTTCCTTTCCCTTCCCTGTGTTCTAAGGAGGTGAAGCTGATGGCCCAAGCATGGAATTCACAGAGCACGGGCCAGCTGACAGGGCGATCAAACGAGCACAGACCCGAGGACACCACACAGTGCATGAACTGCAGAGCAGTCATGGAATCAGCAAAGCAGCCTCAGCACAGCCTCCTGCCAAAGCTCCCAAGCCCTCTTTTGCCAGATACATTAGCTCAAGAGCAGCAGCACCATGACAGTGTCGTATCGCTTCCCACCCTGCAGCCAGCCCAGGCTCTGCCAGCTTGTACATCTTTGTCCAATACTCCCATGCATAGTAAAAACACACAGACTATTGGCTTAAATTTCACAGCCTATGCTAGATGTTGACTCAAAGGATCCAGAAGACAAGTAGTAATGTGGCTGATGCACCACGGTAGGAAAAAAAAAAATCATTTTTGTCCTCTTTATAATACAGATCTACCACTAATGCCACAGAATATTTTCTCCTGCAACTCACTACCATCTCTCTTCTTCTCACCACCCTGTCACTGCCACTGCATCTACTCTTACAAAAGTACTTTATCATAGTTTGCTTTGGAGTTTTTCCCCATGAAAAATCTCAGTGTAATGGACCATTCCATCAAGAGGCCCACGGCACACAGCCAGGCCTCTGAAAGGGGGTTTGGTGATAGATAAAGGTAATTATAGTGTAACATTTGCCATACCACAATTTAAGGCTCTGTCAGCACTTTTCCCCCTTTAAAAGGCTTATAACTCTGAGAGCCTCTGGCCTGAAACTTGATAAATACATCCAGTGAGAAATAACATGAATTGTGGAGTCAATGAGATGCCTTGAATTGAAAAGCAATAATGCCAAAAGTAGTCTTGAACTCACAGTGAATGGAAGATCAGACATGAGTGGCAAAGAGATCCGATGGAAACATAAATATAAAACGTAAATCACTTCATGTGTAGTTTGAAGAACTTCCAGTGGACAACATTTTTAGAACATAATCTGCCTTGGTAAAATTATAATTAAGAATGAAAAGTAGGACTGAACACATCTTCCAGACCTCAGCAATTGCTGAGTAAAAGTTCTAGCACACCAACAACGTCCCTTCCCCACAGCAGGTTTCCTATTGCATGCTCCTATTCTTCCCCCACCCACCTATTTTAGGGAAGCCATTGTGACCGTACAGTTCTCATTTTCCCATGACAAATCTCTACCTAAGCCCTGAAATCACAACTGCACTTTACAGACAACACTCAAAGCCTGGCTGTACAGCTGGGTACAGCCCAGGAGAAAACAGCCGTGAACTCCTCTGGCACTGCATACAGAAGCAGCCCCAAGCCAGCTTTGGTCCAGAGAGAAGGAAAAAGAAAACAAAACCGAAACCAAATACACAAAAACTAAAAACAAACTAACAAAAAACCCAAAAGAGAAAAACAAAATGAGAAGAAGGAAAAAAAAATCCCCATGCAGTAAAAACAGGTCACAGACTTCTACAGTTACCACAGCCTAAGGATGGGTCAGTTTGCACCAATACAATTTACTTACAAATTCAGAAATACTGAACTGGATTATCTGTAATTTGGCTGCATTTTTTTTTCTATGTACACTTGCATAAATTCAGGCCCAGTAGTTGAATTCAAGCATCCTCAACCAGAGCTCTATCCAGGCTCCAACTCATTTGGCAAGGCAGCTTAACCAGTAAAAATAAACAGATTTGCCCCAGTTTCCAAAGAAAGGGACATGGGATGGCTGGCACGGGTCAGGACATGGCTGGAGGATAAAAGGACTACTTGAGCTCTAAAATGTCTCAGTGGCATCACTGATGCTTTGATCATGACTTGCAAAGCTATTACAATAAGCTGCACCACATTTTCGAAGTCCCCAAGTCCATTTGTTTCATCATCAAGCCTCTACCAATTGTACAGTATCTTCTGCAGCAGGACAGGAAACAGGAGCCATGGCAGGTCCTCTTCCCCTCCCAGGCCGTAAATTTTGTATTGTGCCTTTTACAACAACAGCACAAAATGTCACCAGTTGTGTATTCATAGCAAACAAGAAAGAAATTTCATGTAGTCATAAAACACTCTTTAATTGCAGTCTGTCCTCATTCGGTATGAAGTGGATCCTCTCCTTTTTAGAGGAGTCTCCCATACAGCGGGAAAAACACCACCCAAGTCAGTGAAGTTATGCTATTATGGATTTTTAAAAATTAAAGAACAAAAGCGTGTTCTACATTTCTTCTTAAAAGTCACCCCAAAACAGCAGGACCACCTCACAACCAATCCAATAAAACAAAATGAAAAAGAATCCCGCTCTGACGATCCCATCACCACTTCAGTGTCGTGAAGGGGAAGTTTTATATGCTGCCAAGGGTCCCCCCCCTCCCACTCACACCCATGTGATGCCAGCAGGGAGAAAAGGATTAGGAAGAAGTAGAGGGCAAGATACACATTTCACTATATTGGACTTTAAACCCAGAGATCATGAAGGAGAAACCACAGTAGCAAAGATCCCAGCAAGGCTTCTGGAGGAAACAGAGATTTATCCAGCTCTGCAAATTTAGAGAGGATGGAACCAAAAGGAGATGAGAATGTTACTAAGAGCACATCATAAGACCTTTTTGATATGAGGGCTTGAAAAAGGAAGCACAAAAACCACTCATTTTGGCCATTCTGCCATTTACAGAGTAAGAGAAGGTTAAATGAAAGTTAGAAAAGAGAAAACTGTTTCTTTACAGAGAAATATGGATATAAATTTTTTCTTATCATCTGCACATTCCATAGAGAGTCCATGAACAAGGTGATCTTATTAACTCATGACATACATGAGAATTATATTGTAAAGTAAGGTGACACCAAGTGTGCACATGTAAAGCAGAGGGAAAAAACACAGGAAAAACTCAGAGTGGAAACAAGGACTGTACAAAGATAAAGTGACAGTGAAAAGAGGGATATACTAATCAAGCTTAAATAGGAAACAAAAATGAGAGAAAGGTTATTTTAAATGAAATTATATTACAGTAGTAAGAACCAAGTTACTCTTCAATTTCCTTCTCTGCTTTCTGTTGAAGATAGTCCACAAGTGACTCCAGTGGGAACAGAGGATGGCAAAGGCACTAATTGCTAAAGTGTCTTGTATTTTACTCTTACAGGGTTAAAAGCAGACAGCACTCGTAGTTAAAGAAGGCCCAATTAAAATTCACAGATCTATTGATCTTAGCCCTGCTCCAGTGAACCCTCTTTCTGCTTCTACCTCATAAGCAAGATGACATAGAAAAGAACTATTGATTTTCATATGATATCTTTTTGGAGACATTTTCTTACAATCTTAAAATTGCATCAAGTGTTCATAAAACAAATAGACTTAATGTGGTCATGTCTGGCAGACAGCACAACCCATTTGCCAAGGGTTTTAGATGGGGGAGATAAACCAGATAGATAGGTCCTACTTTAAACAAACTCAAGTTTCTCACCAACACACATCATCATCCTATACCCACTTGTCTTCTTGTATGTAACAGAGGAATAGATTTTTACTTTAAATAGGTATAAACACTCCCAGCTGACACTTCTTGCAACTGTAATGAGGCTGAAACCCACTGAGCAAATCCACTGGCCCTGCAGAGAAATGCTCCCTATAGCCTGGAGACTTTGTTCCCTGGGGCATCTGCAAGGCTGCTGAAGCAACTCCCCAGCTTGATCACCTCCAGGTACCAACAAGGGCCAACTGTGCTCCAACTTGCACTGCTTGTGGGCATCAGATCATGAAATACCTGAGTTAAAGTTTAACATTTGAGTGAAAAGAGCAATTAAAGCACAAGCACCAGAGAAAACAGAAATGTCACACTGTCTCTGCTAAAGAGCTTCGACAACAACTGACTGTACCCAGACAGCTCTGGATGAGGCCAAAGCACAGCCCGTTTCCCTGACATCATCTCCCAACAAGTTTCAGGTCACATCCCCACAGTGGTAATATTAGACATTGTATTTGTCAACAACAGAAGAGGTAGAAATACTCTCCCTCTTTATCCAGCATTTTCTGTCAGTCTGGGTCACAGTGATACACTGGCTTGCTTGCCATTTTCAAAATATCCCTAAAGTACTGAAGCACCCCCATATGGGATAAACAAGCACTGACCCAGGAAAATGCAAGAGCTGAGGTTGTTCAGACAGTAGGCAGTAACAGTGCTATTTTTATTACTGCCCTCTCAGTCAAATAACTCATTACATACACTGGGCAGCCTAAAATCAGTAACTGTACAAAGAAATGCTGACTTTCTTAACTACTTATCTGATGCAAACTGATCATGCCTAGAAATCAGACAAGAGAGTCACCTTATATGCAAGCTTATCTAAAGTAGGATATGTGATAAGCTCGAGTATTACGTGCCTCTCTTTGTACTAAATTTCGAATAAAGGACAACATATTGGTAATATTAAGGCTAAGAGAGCAAATAGAATCACAAACACCTTACAGGGTATATAAGTAATATCCTAGTTGCAGGAATAAAAAGTAGAAAAATAGTCTATTTGAGGAATCCTTTTATCTGTGAATTGCTTTGTTCTTATAAAAACAGAGGGAAAAAACCCGGACAAGAAATGGCAATACTTTGATAGAATTATTTTGTGATCTCCTGTTTTTAAGCAGAGACCACTTCAAAACATTCATTTGCTTCAGGGATTTGTTTAAAGCAGAGCAGGTTCATAAACATTTTCTTTTCAAGACAGAGACTACGTTGTGGAGTGCTTTGATTCCCCTTTCACAGTCATCTTACTCCATACAATATAAATAACCATAGAATTTGCCTACAAACAAATAAGAAAGACTGCTAAATCTTTGATTTCTGCGGCACTAGAAGGCAGAATATAGCCTGTTTCCTACCACCAAAACTGAGTTAGAAGAGATGTCCTTATGGCAGGTTTTTACCTAGCCTTGAGCCCACACCCTCCCAGGGAACCTATCCTTAGTCTGCCAGGAAGTTCTCAACTCCTACTTTGCATCTTTCTTGCCAAAATCTGAATTTTTAACTTTTTGTTCTATCCAATACAGACAG
The DNA here is from genome assembly GCA_036023395.1 of Myiotriccus ornatus. Taxonomy (NCBI): domain Eukaryota; kingdom Metazoa; phylum Chordata; class Aves; order Passeriformes; family Tyrannidae; genus Myiotriccus; species Myiotriccus ornatus. Next base: position 302,060 of record JAYRBT010000178.1, on the reverse strand, counting down.
GTGGGACACATGAGACCATTCTGTTTTCAAAATCCATTTTGGGCATTCTCTCCCCACCCAAACATTCCACCACCTTCCGGTTTCATTTCTCTGGACATATTTTCTCATCAGCCACACTCACAACTCGTCTGTTTTACCACCTTATAGACTTGCCAGATGGGTAATTTACCGCTCTTCAGCTAAAACTGCATCGAGCTGCACTTATTTTATGAGTATTCCCAGCCATTGCTGATTTTGGGGAATCTTTTAAGGGATATCAAAAATTTTACTAAAATCACTGTCCCCGCTTCTCCTGTAACAAAGTTCAATTTTTCTTCGCAGAAGGCAGGCAAGTGAGTTTACCATGAACAAGTTGTGTCAGTGTGGGTTACTACTTACCTTCTTGTCTTAGCAGTGCTGACAAAGAGATTTATTCTTAAGTTCTTTGGTTTCATTTATATGCATAGTTATATTTGATATAATATACCTATATTTGATCCCTACATATCCCACTCGACCCAAGAGCAATAAGATGCAATTCCTGGGCATTGACAAAACAGTTTAATGACCTCAACTAAGATGGAAACCAGTAACTGTAGATCTTACCTCTACAGGTTTCTGATTATAAAAGTACTTTAGCTGAAATCAGAAGGGCAGCACATGATCAGCTTAGAGTGGCTGCATTTTCCTGCAAGAAAGCAAACAACTGGAAAACTGTAAGCCATTAAATCTTACTTCAGGCCAAATGGTTCAATTCAGCACTAACACCATTAATATCACAAATCAGTGCCACCTGTCAGGACCCCAGCTTCCAAACAGGCCACCTCCTGTTGCAAACACCACCAAGAATAATTCTTCTTTCTCCTTATTATTCACAGCTGAAGTCTTGTTAAGGAATAAAAGGAGAGCAAGTTCTGAGAATATGAGAAAAGTAGAAAAACTATTTCTTCAGTGTCTGATAAAGACCTAACTCCACAGAATGCCAAGTGCTGCTAAGAAAGCAGAAAATGCATAATTGCTGCTTTTAAATTCTGTCAGTTAAGAAGTACACATTGTTTACACAGACATTCTGTAATTTTACATTGCAACTTTCAGGCTCTCCTTTGATCCATGGTCTATAACTTTCTTGAAAGTTTGAAACAAAATCCAAACCAAATCAAGAAAAAACAAGCAAAAAAAAAAACCAAACAAAAATAAACAAAAAACCCACCCCACACCACATAAAACCCCTGTGCAATCAGCAGCAAACTTTCCCACAGCAAAATAACAACTCAGTGGTCATTTCCTCAATATAGGTTTTGATGGTTTATCAATACATAAGTAACTATTGTGTTTGAGGAGACAGATGGGAGCTTTTTCAGATTAGAAAAAGTAGCGTGACTTAGGAAAAATTAAAAAGGCAAAATCACAGCCCAATAACTCAGTAAAAAAACCTCCAACTGAGATTTGCACTAGCACTACGATAAATCAGAGGTGGACTAAACCTTGCATCGGTAGGAATTCTAAATTCAAAATAGAACATGTGAAGAAAGACTGCAGGCTATGTGAACTCAAATGTTTTTCAAGTTGTTTTTTTTTTTTTTCTTCCTGTAACCAAGGAATACATTCCAGTGTACAGATTATGGTGACTTTAAAACATTCCCCACTGCTTTATTCAAGATTGCAGGTCCCATGTCTTATCTCTTTGGTAGTGCTGGGACATTTCCTAGCACCAAGGTTTGCTCTGCAGATGATGTGGGAGCATGGATGGTCAGCAAGTTTTCCATTGTCCTCTTTCCATGTAACACTGATTACAACTTATGCTACAACTTCTGTGTGAGTGCCAGGACTGTAAGAGGTGGCATTCACAGGTAACTCGTTTTCACACGTATTAAAGAATTTTGGCATTTCTGTTGTTCACAATCAGCCCTTACCCATCACTTCCATGTCTGAAGGTGTTCTCCCTTCCCTCACACAGTTTGCGCCCAAAACTGGAAAGAATAACAGCACAGACTGCAAGGACTCAGCTCCAGAGACGAGAAGTTCATTTTTCCATCTTCAATATTTCTCTAACAAAATGTTTCATATGGAATTCAACACTTCTTTCTCTCTCAAATACACATTTCTCCAGCCATTCCTCCTCATAGCAGAGAAACAGAATACTGTTAAGCTGCTCTGAATATACCAAAGAGAAGATTTCAGGAATAAAAAGCAAACAGCTATAACATCACTATACAGCTCGTATCTGCCATATTCAGAAAAAAAACTGGGTATTAAAAACTACCCATGCAGTAAGATTCAGCAAAGACTGAGAATATAAATTGCATGCCTGATTTTAAGAATCAGAACGACAGACTCATCTAGTATAAGCTGGCACAGCTCAGCTGGTATCCAAACTACTCTACATGTCAACTGAAATGTAGTGCAATGCAATGGTGTGATACAAACACAGAAAATAATAGTATTAGCAACGCTCAGATATTGCCAAGGCTTATCCTTTCTCCTCCCTCAGATACACATCTCACCTTCTCTAGGCACTCTCTAAAGATAAGCACAAAAGTATGTCACCTTCCTCATTCCAACTATGCAGTCTGAAAGTGAAAAAATGAGGATGGCAGGCAGTATAACTTGCATAAAATTTCTTATGCTTCACTCCACAATCCAAACTTGTCAGATGTGAAAGACCAGTGCCACCATCTGGCGCCTTCCAAGTCTTGGATCTTTCCTTCTAGTCAAAGAAAGAATTCAGCCTTTAGCTAATTCAATACATAAAAGAGGGAAAAAGGGGAAGAGGAATAGAAACAGTTCTGAACAATAGATCAGGAGGCTTAAAAAGCCCCTTTAGTGAAGCTGTTGCAAAAGGAGGCCAACGTTAGATAGAGCAAAACAAATACTGGAGGCAGAGAGGGATTAAGAAAATAAAATAAGCAAGAAAGGCCTTGTGAGAGAAGCAAGGCTAAGTCTTAGACAGAACTCAGACCATGATTCAAATCTTATCAGTAAACAGCCCTCACAAGTTATGAACTTTTAAAAGTATTTTTCCAAGTGTCATCCATGAGGAGGTTGGGAAACATCCAAACAAACCATTAACTATTTTTACGAGCTTCACACATAAGAAAAAAAGAATAACAATTCAAAATTCAAATATTATTTTCCTTCAGTTATTACTCTCAGAAAACACGGCCAATTCCTCACACATAACTCAATTTCAGACTTTTTCCTAAGAATCAGATAAGTATCTTTCTTTTAAAACTGTTTTATGTCTTTCAACTGACTTTACATCTTATGTGGGGATGTTTGGGACCCCTCTGGAACAATCCCACCTGTACCATTCTCGAGGTCAGGGACTGTGACAGTAGTCATTAATATTTCCTCTCTCCCTTCTTGGAGTGAATCCTTAAAGTAGGAGTTGCTTCATTTCTGTGCTTTGATGGGCTTCAGGTCAGCCTTCTTAATCACACTGGTGACCAGAGCACATTGCAGCAGAGCCGTGCTGCGAGAAATCTCTGCCCTGCACAGCTCTGAGGGAGCACTGTGGGCACCAACACACAAAAAAACCACCATGATCGACCCATGGACACGGATAAGGAGCAGTTTGTGGCAACTGGGAAACTGAAAAGCAAAGATGAGAGGAAAATGATCAGCACCACAGTACTGATCTCCGTGCAGCCAAGGCAGGGTCTGGAAAGGGAGGGATGTGCAGGAGGGCCCGCAGGTCCTCCCTCTGCTTACCAGGGTGTATGAGGGCTTGTTGATATTTTTTGGTCTGTGTTTGGCCCAGCCACCTGCAAAAGTTTAGTTCTTTGTCTGCCAATTCACTGATAAACTGGAGCTTTGTCCCTGGAGAGAGAGTTTCTTGTATAAACTATTTTAATTGATGTTCTGTGATTGGCTCATTGTCTGTAGGGGACATTTGAAGGAGAAACTGAAGAGAGGATGAAGTAAAGCCCCCGGACCCAAATAGATAAGACCCCTTGAGTGAACCAGCGCAAGTGCGAGGGGAATCCCAAGTTCTCCCGCGTGGCTGAAGGGGGGCACTCACAGAACGGGGCAGGGACCGAGGGCCTCTGGCTGGGCGGTGCTGCCACACCGGCCCAGGGAGACGTCCCCAGCTAACTGGATAAGAAATGCAGGTGGCTCGTGCTCGGGGCTCTCAAGCTTCACATGAAGGACAACGTTGCCTTCTGCAGGGACGGCTGCTATCTCTGTGAGCCTGCTGAGCCTCTGAGGATGCAGCCTCTGCTGGGGGGAATTCTGGTTATCCTGGGGTTGGTAAGACAACCTCGTAAAACACACCTGCATGAGTGGGGGTTTCACTGAGGGCTTAGATCACTCCTTTCCTGTCTCTCGGGTTCCCATTTATTTGGCCACTTTTGTAATAAATATTGTGGTTTTTTGTTGAGCTCAGCAGTGTCTTGGTTTTCAATCTCAGCATCCTTTAGAACTCTCTCCATTACACAGAGTCTGACACCCTGCTCCAACACTCATCACTTTTTATTAAAGTGCCAGCCTGGCTCATTCCATGTGGGTATAACAAACCCCCAGAAACAAAAACTAAGGCATACAGTGACTCTGTCCATGACAGCAGCGCGCAGGGAGCACTGGGCTGCACAGGCACCGCTCCGCAGCTCCAGTTCAGGCACAACACTGACACGCTGCTGCAGCACACACGGCACCTCAGGCTGCTTTCACCCTGCTCCCAGCCTGGACACAGGGTGGGAAATGATGCAAAGATGCACAGTGCCCTTCCCCTCTTCTGCCTTCAGTGGCTCATCCTGCCAAAGGGTACAACAAGTACCTAAGGTTTTGCTCAGCTAACAGCAGAATTACAGTCTAATTCTTGGCAAGTGGTTAATGGAAGCTGTGAATCTGAATATTAGACACTCATAATGTAAGCAGGAGAGGCAAAACTGAGAACAGACATATGCACAGACAATTATATTTGACTCTGGTTAATGGAACTTCAGCCACCTTAACATTCAGAGCTCAGACACATCGGCTTTTCCATCTCCCCTCAAAGCGATAACTGCACAAGCTGCAGCTTTCAGAGCCCCCAGCAGAGCCCCCTCATCCTATAGCAAAAGGCCTGCAGCTTCCACAGATGCATCCCCTGCCAATTAACCAGCAATTCATTTGCAAAGCCGTCAGTCCACAGGACCTCCTTACAGTTTTGGGTTTTGTCATCCTGACTCTACTCTTCAGATTCTCTCCTGGAGGCAGCCCAAGACATTCTGTCACAAAGCTATAAGGATGAATTACTGGGTGGACATTGCCAATACAGCTTTGTGTTAATTATTCATAGTCATGGCAAAATATTTCCCATATTCATAACTTAGTAAATTACTCATGTACGTGCATGTTAATGTGAAGATGATGACTCACACAGCAGCCTGCATGATGTAGCACTTCATGACTCCGTGGAATTTAAGACATCTGTCCATGAAGTTTACAAAGGAATATCTAACTACAACAAGTTTATAGTTAATAACACAATAAACCTATAATCTTATCAGAACAGTTGGATCCATCTTTGTCATCTCTGCCCAGCAGTGTTATTTAATTGCTTTCCACTCCTGGCTTCTCATTGGGCCACTTTCATTAAAAGAGTGGTTTATGTAAGAGGCTTTCCAAAACATTACCTTTTACAAAGCCCCAAGTTGGACAATGATAAATGAAGATTCACATATATCATACATGCTGTATATTACTGCTATGTCAGAGTAACGATGCAGTATTTATGAATATGCAGATTTGAAAGGTAGAAATAAGCAGTATTTATTTACATTGTCTGGTAGTAGGTATCGGTATTCTCAAAAATATCTGGTGAAATTCTAAACTACTGCTAAAAAAAATGGAAATATTCTGAGTCTAACCAAGTTAGATCTGAAACCCAGTGCAGTAACCTCTGGATACTTTTCCTCCCAATGCCATATAAGCACTTTGTCATATATTAGCTCCTAGGAAAGTTTGTTCTGTAAGACAGCAGCAAAAGGCAAATAATTCCAAGACCTTACTACACAAAATGTATTTTATAAAAATGTGATTTTCTTTTCCCCCAAACTATAAACCACTATCTTCCTTTTATACAAGACATTCTGGCTTTTGCTATTTCAGAGTCAGGGTTAAACAAGTCATAGGTCCATAACATTACAGACCTACTACATTGTTTTCATGGTGATATAAGAAACAAGTTTTTTACAGTCCAAACAATCATGCACTAGAACAACTCCCCAGGGAGGTGGCATCACTGGCAGTTTTTAAGACATGACTGGACAAAGGGCTAGATAATCTCATCTAGGCTCTCTTTCCCACAAAAGTCAGGGCAAATGATCTTTCAAGGTGCCATCAAACTTGGGCTGTTCTATGATGATCATCTATGATGATTCTGTGACTTCTGGCCCAGTGTCCAGAGCACAATCCAAGAGCCAAAAACTACTTTTTAAAAGCTTATCCCCTAGTGGCACGTTTTCTCCACTGTCTGGCTAAGTCCTTCATGCAGAAACTCTGGCACACATTATTTCTTGTCCCTGGGCACGAGGAGGAGAGCAGACTGTCACGTGGTGCTCCACACACCCCTTGCAACTGAAAGCTGGTGCCTTCTCCAAACCTCCCTATTTAGTTTTGTCTTTGCAAACCTATACTAGCACAGTTCTTTCAAGCCTTTCAACATCATATTTCATCTCCCCTCACCACTTTTTGCTTTCTTCCAGGCTACTTTTGCCTGGCTTGCTAACTCTGTTAGAGCATAGCCTGAACTAGGTGCAGTGCTCCGGGCTGCACCCAGCAGCATGACAAGCAGAGAGGGCAGATGACTCCCCCTTCTTGCAGAAATATAAGTCTGCCTCACACATCCTAGCAGTGTTAATATCTTTCACAAAAGCTTGACATTGCTGGCATTAAGATTCAAGTGATCAGAGCATAGTAACTCCCATCACTCCTTTCTGATGGACTTCTGCTGCTGTTCTTACACTTCCACCCATTCAACTGCTCAATCTCCCGTACCAGTAAAACTGGATGCTCTGGTGGGGGGTGTTCATCTGGAATTCTATTCCTTCCAAGTTTGGCATCATGAGCCAACTGAAGTATACTCTCTATTCCTTCATTCAATTCATTCACAAAATAAAAACCATACTGAGCAGTACTGGACCCAGGCCAGGCTGCTGAGAAACTTCAATCAGCCTGACCTCTTTCACAGCTGGCCACTTCCAACTATTCCCCAAACATTCCAGCCACTCACACACCACCAGTAGCTGTTTTTACTAACAAAGTCCCCTCACAAAACATGAAATACAGCAGGGAGTCTCCAATTTGTATGAAGCCAGAGTTTCAGTCCATGCCAGCAGCCCATGCTGTAGTTTACCTGCATGAAGGGAAGGAGTGGAAGAAAGGCAGCAGCCTGGGAAGAGCACACACCGTCTCTACCAGGCAGAACACTTTTACAGCTGCAGTAATTGATTGCCTTTGCAACAATCACACACCGCCAGCTTCATTTTTCAGAAAAAAAACATCAGATTGGAACAGATGGGCCAGATTCAAACAGATTGCACAGAGCAGTCACAGTCTAATGGTGAATTGGGAATACTGAGCAAATATAAGGAGCCTGTGCGCTTCATGTCTGAATTGGAAACAGAGATCTTTCATTGCAGCTTTGAAGAGCTGCTGTAAAGGCTGTTCTATCTGTTCCGACAGCTAATGGCAAACTACCCCATATGCAATAGCTTTGCTGGGGTTGAACGCTGCAGCTGTGACCAGGAGCACAGATCTGCCCAAAGGTGGGAGCAGACACCTTTTGCTCACAGAGAGCAAGGAGATGCAAACGTAGAGGCTCTCCTTGAGCCACAGCTGCTCCAGCAGCCCACAGCTCATCCCTCACCTGGTCACCAGCACTGCACCCACAAAAGTCAACCGTGCCCAGCAATGCCATTCCACCCACAGACATCTCATGATGAACTTGGCGTGAATCTTCCACATGGGAGACGATGATACAGAAAGCAGTTTTGGTAAAGAAAAAGTAAATATTTTTAATATTTCCACATAGATCAAAATATTTTTTGTTACAGTGAGACAAAACAGAAATCAAGATAACTGTCAATAGCCAATCCCTTCAGAATTCTATTCTTCTCACCGCATACTTGTTAGATGTTGGCTTTATGCCCTCTGCCTTGTATTTCTAAGGAGTGATGAAAATTTCCATCTTAAATCTTTCTTCTTAGTTTAATTGTACTGGTGGACTGTTGCAGTGAAATAGGAATGACTATCCATCAAGTTGTCCTGTATTTTCACTCTGACCATATTTAGGGTTGGGACAGGGGGACTGTACTCATCAAGTGGCTTTTTCTTTAATGATTAATTCTAATCAATAGATTCTTTCTTTACATGGTAGGCTAAACATAGCATTTCATCTCTAATTTTACACAGCCAAAACAAATTAATGGTTCTTTGCCAGAAAATTTTATCAGCTTTAGCATTTGGACCCACCTTTTCTAAAGAGGAATGTGCTAAGGACCTGTGATTTCATCACCAGAAATAGGAAAATCAAAAAGAATCAAAAAATCAAAAAGAAATAAAAGACTTCCAAAAGTACATGAGGCATGAGGGGGGGAAATAAATTACCACACCAAGTTATCACTGAATGCACCAAGCAGAAATAACATTTGTTTCTCTTTGTGAATACTGCATAACTGTAATAAGAGTCATGCTTTCAAGAAATCACTTTGCCGTGTGGTCAGGAGATGCAGCCAGAACAAATAACCCACTATGGAAGTCATGTTACCCTTATGCTCTTCCCAAAAGGATTGATTTAGGCACTGAAGAAAACACACACCTAGGGGAAAGGACAGACTCCCTCAGTCCTTCCCACAGGTTTCTTATACAGCTTTCTTCAAGCCAGTGCACAAAAATCCCACGTGTAGTATTTCATTATGTAAAGGAAGCTGCCACTTACAGAAAACTTGCTTCCATTGTTCTACTGACTTGTTTTTTGGTGCTTTTCCTTGCACCATGAGTGCCTCTGCCAAATATGCAAAACAGCTTATTAATGAAAAACTTGAGGCTAAACCAAACCCCGCTGAATTAGTTTTCCTCACGCTGTTGCTGCTTCTATTCCAGTTTTTCTTGAACTTCCAGTCACCACAATCACCCAGTAGGAACTCTGAGGAGTATTTAATGTCATTTGGGAATGGTGACCCTCACAGGCAGCAGTCCTCGGTCTCAGTGCACACATCAGGGTTTACTTCTGCTCTATTTACTTGGACCTACTGCATTTACACAAGAAGCCAGCCAGGCTGGGACACTACTGGTGTTCTGACATGTTACTTGTCTACCACAAGCAGGGAGAACACCCACAGTATGCTGAAGGTAAGTAACAATACCCTAAAAACTCAACTACACAAAGCCTACAGGGAGAGAGACCTCCCAGATCTGTGACAACACTTCCAGGCAAGCTCTAGCACCACCTTCCCTTGCCACCACCAGGGCAGATGGCAGCCTAGGATGTACCTCTCCTGCAGGCATCTTTGGGCTATTTTCAGCAACAGAAAACCACTGGGTTTCCGTCCAGGATCCCTCATCTCAAAACTGGCCCAGGAACCTGCCCACCAGCAGGGACTGGAGAGGCAGCTGCCCGTTCATCCCATGGGCACAGTGTGGATGGCGCCAGAGCCAACCCTGCTCCCTGGGCACGGGAGCAGAGCAGGCTCCACAGCACTATTGCTGCACAGGCTGTGCACGGGCATTACCTGTCCCTCAGCTAGTTTTGGCTTTGAAGAAGAGAAATTTCACATAAAAAGCTAAAAGAAAACACTCAAAATTTATTTGTTTTGCTTCCAGGGCATGCTATTAAAAGGAAAAAGAAAAAAAAGAAAAGGAAAAAAAAGGTACAACGATACCTCAAACCGAATGTTTGAATCCAAACATCTTCAAAGAGCCAGGCTAACAGCATTTCTTTCCATTCTTTTTCATTAAAATTGAACAAAATGGTTTGCTGCATACACGCTGTTCACTTCAAAAGATCATTTTTAATCCATTAATAAATAGCAGCCTGGAAGGAATTGTACGAAGGTAAATTTTTAATGCATTAGCCAAAACAGCAACCAGTAGATGGGCAGAACTGAATTAACTGTGTGAATCCTTCTCACTGGTATCTTTGCAAAGTGAGAAAATTAATAGCAGAAAAGTACTATTAGAAGGCAGAAAGTTTCTCAGGTTTTTTTGTTTGTTTGTTTGAATTAATTAAATAGGTTTCATTGCACTCCAGGTTAGGTGCTATAAGACATGAATTTTCTTTTTTAGTCACAGTGCAGCCATACACTACAAATCAAACTGTATTTGTAGCTGTAGATTGTATCTAATAATGATATCTGGTAATGATGATATCAAGATGGTAAGGGCTGTTTATTTCCCTCAGATATTTCCAATCACCCATGTGATAGACAGCTGAAATCTGAGTTGTAAAGGAAGATTCCCTTCAATAAATAGGATGACATTTTACTTGCCTGCAGGGCTCCCCACCTTAGCATGTTTATTTACCATCAGCTCATTAGTTTTCCAGCACAAACCAGCTTCTGCCCTAATCACCCCCTTCCATATAGCCCTGATAATCAACTGACAGCTATCAAATCCCAGCCACGTTCTGGAGAGTGACTCCTTTCAATCATTTTTGTTAGTACCAGCTTTCCAGGAGATACCCCATCACCAGTGAATCCTTGTCCTGAAGGAAAGGAAGTTCGAACTGGGACATCTCAGCCCCTGAATTTTGAGAGCTATGGTGACCTGCAAAGATTCTGGTGTTTTTCACCAAGCCTAACACAATCCTATCTGCCTTGTTTCTGTTATGGAAATACTACAGGTCTGCAATATCTTGTCCCACATCACGCTCTGAGTTAAGGCCAAAGAAAAGTCCCCTACCCAGGTACATAATCCACTGAGCACTCCTGTGCATACTCAAAAGGTTGGACACATTGGTTCAACTCCCACTTTTGGCCCAAACAATGACAAAAGAAAGTAAAGTTTGTGATTTAGAAGAGAAAACAAAGCAAAGGAGCACACTGCCACTCAGTTCAACCTTCTCTTGAGTACTGCATACAGCTCTCTTTCTGAGAACAAATGTACTCTATGTTTAGCGAAGTAGAAAGGAGGAGTGCATGATTAGAGCTAGTCCTGTGCAAGGAACAATTAGGCAGGTCAAAGCTGTCAGTTGGAAGACTCATGACTAAGCAGTTCTGTAACCAAGGCTGTCAACTCAGCAGTGAGATGGGAAGATAAATAAGAAGCGACCACAAACTATGTCATATGAGCTATAAGAAACAGGGAACATCAAATGAAGTTCTTTGATATAGAGTCTAACCAAGGTAATACAAAGATTGCACCAAGTGACTGGACTGGGTAACTCGTTGCCCTGGTGGCTGCTGATGCGAACATTTAAATGGGGTCAGTAAGCAGTCAGTTGCATGAATAGATTTTTTTAAAAATCCACTTAGTCTTAAGTGCAAAGGTACCATCACCTCTGCCTGAAGGCATCTCTGCTCCATTCCAGGAAAGTGACAGTTTTCTGAAGCAACATTCCTACTCATTTCCTCTGCTTCCCCAGACACCTGTTTCAGCCACTGCCAGACAGAACCACTCCTCAGTCTTGGAAGAATTGTTAAAATAGTATGCAAACAAACCCGAAGCAAGTGCTGTTGCAAAGGCCCTGATGCCCATGAGCCTTGTGATCCACACAGCAGAAAGATTACTCCTTTGTCTTAGGGTGTTCCCTTTATGCCAAAATTGGGATTTATTTTTTTTTCATACCACAGTACCAAGACCTCCGTTATCCTTAAAGTCTGGAGATACAAAGGGGCTTCTCGTTTCCACTAGAGCAGTTTAGTTTGTGCTTGTCATGGGTTTCCTGAACAGCCCCCATGGGGCTGAAAATAGTTTTTTTCAGGTGCATTTCTGGAGAAAAAGCCAATCAAAAGTTTTCGTAATGCCTCTGCCAATTACATATTTAAGAAAACAGAAGAGAAGCCTGTGATGCAGAAAAAAAATTGGGAAAGCCAGCCTAACAGCCCCTGTTGGGCCCGGGAGTCTGTCTCCCCTCCACCCTGGGCCAAGTCTGGCCCAGGCAAGGGCAGCCAGGCACTCCTTCTCTCCTGTAACAGAGTAGAGAAAAAATAAAACTTTAGAAAAGAATTTGGACAAGACATGCTGCAGAAAGAATTCCAGCAGACAGATAATGGAGCGTCCAAGGTCAAAGCTGGCACACGCAAGAGACAGAGAAGAGAAGGCCAAAGTGGGGGGGAGGACTCCTTTCCCCCCCCTCTCTCTCTCTCTCCCTTCAGCAGGGAAGAGAAGCCACCTGTGGAAGACTGTTGGGGAGTGGAAAACCCCCCTCTGCAGCTCATGAAGGAGCCCACGCTGAAGCAGAGTGCATGAAGTAGATGTAACTCCGTGGGAGGCCTAAGATGAAACAGAGTCCTGCTGGAGACCTGTGGCCCATGGAGAGA
>JAYRBT010000178.1:269217-289517 GCA_036023395.1 Myiotriccus ornatus | reverse complement strand
TCTCATGAGGTGAGAACCCACAGGAAACAGGGGTGGACTCAAAAGCCATTATCCCCTGTGACCCTGTGGTGAAGATCATGGTAAGACAAGTGTCCCCTTGCAGTCCATGGAAGACCCTACAGGGCCTGGGTAACCCCCAGCCTCCGGTCTTAGCCCAGGAGGGGGGATGGCCCAGCCCTGAGATGGACAGAAGAGAGGGAGAAAGAGAAGCAGTTCCAGCTGCGACAAATCAGAACTGTCGGCCTAGAGATAATAGAAGAGAAACTTTCAAGTGCTGCAAAATTATTTAGAAGACCTATAGCTCCAGAAATGGAAAAGAGACTGCTTCTCCTCCTGAACTGATACAAAGGAGGGAGGGGTATTTCTGTAAATATACAGCACTTTTGCATAATTAGAATTGTGGTATATATAGTTATATTCAGCACGCTTGTAGCAAGCGTGGGTAGACCCCTTCTCAAATCTTCGTTCACGAAGCCTAGCCATGATGATATATAGTTCTTTCATTTTTATCTTACTAGTAATAAATACTAATATTATTCTCCCCACATCAAATCTCTTTTGTCTGCATAAACCTTCTCTCAACTTATAGCAATTGTGTGGTCGGTGAGAGAAATGAGCCCAGAGCAAACGCAAGAACTAGCAAAACAAAGAACCAGTAAAACCAATCTCACCCTGTCCCTCAGAAAAACAAGATCGCCAGACGTGGCCAGCACTCTCCAACCTCCTGTGTGGCAGACAGCGAACGCTGCAGGCCTCAGCCTCTAGGTAAGCGAGACCAATGCAAGGACCCGCTGCTCCCAAACCCCACTGGAAGAGAAGAGAGCGAGGTCTCTAATCCCCAACTTATTTATACACTGGTTTACGTAAAAATCTTATGGAATACTGAGTACATGACCACTTCCTTGGTTACAAGCTGGTTACCAGGAAAGCCTAGACCAAAACCATCACAGTGCTACACCTCCAGATGTGAGGATCTGGACGTACCTTTCCCTGGGATGGCCCAGTAGCAGCTGCCCTACACCTGTGCTGACAGGGGGAAACCATGACCACCCTAAAGCAGCTTCAGCCAGGTCAGCCAGTTCCACAGCAGAGGTGCCAAGAAAGTCCAGCTGCCAGGCTTGGCACAGAGGCAGGACAAGGAGCACTCCCACCCTGCCCAGGGAGCAACACTATCGCAGAGTGCTGCAGGTACTGCTAAACAAAATGCATCTTGACACTGAGAATCCATCCTTTGCACCCCTGGGAAAGCACTGCACCGAAATCCTGTTCTATTTCACTAGAAAAAGCAGCAGCAACTCTCACCTTAATCTTTAAGGACCTTCAGTGTACAAGGAGAATGGGAATGTTTCCCTTCTAATTTAATTTATTGATTGGTTTAATTAGTTTAACTAATAACATTGGCTTTTTCTTTTTCCTTCAAGCAGACATGCAGCGCCCATCATACAGTTGTGGTGAACACCCCTCTGCCCTCAGGCAAAGTCTTCACTGGGCTCTTCCTCCCTCCTGCTCTGTCTCAAGACCTTGCTGGTGCAAAGCTGTCACCTCTGGTTTTGCCGTGAGCAGTCACTCCCAGGCCAGGCCCCACAGAGCCAGCTTGGAACTCTTCCCTGCACTGGAGCTGGAGCTGCCAGTGCCCCTCAAGGGCTGTGAGAACCCCCTGCTGCCATTCCACATGAGACTCGGGTTACTTCAGGCAGGCAACTCCATCTGATAGATTTTCTTCTCCACGGAATAATTAAGATGTTAATCTAGCCTAAATCTTACAATACATACAAAACCTGTTTGACTGTCACTGATTGTATTTATTTCTCCTCCACCCCAGTGAGCAAAGGACTTGCCCTCTTTTCTTTATGATTGTTATTTGAACTGCATAGTTTCAATATAGCTTGAATATAATTTCACTTTGGCTTAAGTGATTTTTATTATATTATCTTTTGTTCTCTGGGCAGGTATATATTTGATCTTGAAAATAAAATTGTTATAATTAAATCTGTGTTTTTAAAGGTAATAGAAATTAGAGGGTAGAAATACGAGTCTGTTATAAAGATTTAATTGGAAATGTCAGCTTTTCATCTCAAAGTGAAGTTCTGAGCACTCTTCTCCCTCCCTAAATCCCTGAGATAATGGCCAAGGTGATTCCTATCACATGAAGGCAGAGAAAATCCTTCAGCCTCTTTTTACTTCAGTGACACACAAGCAAACAGAGATGGGTTCAAGGAGGGAAGACAGAAATCTCAGTAAAATTATTATGATCCAAAATTTCCTGTGTCTTGTGTTTGGGACATCAGGTCTTAATGGCTCAAGTTTGGCCTGGAACCCAAAAGGCCACTTTCTAATTTGAAATCTGCACCTATTTATCTCCCAGGTACAATTTTATGAAGACCTTTGCAGCATAAAATGAACAAATAACCAATAGATTCACTTTCCCTTTTTAATACTAATGATGTTTACTTTTTTTATTCCTTTTTATATTCTTGACAAGCCAATGAAAATGGGACAAGTGCATGGAAGGCCTAGACTACAATGTCAGGCAACTTACCCCCTGAAATGCGTAACTGTGGTATTTGCACATGCTTTTCTTTATACAGCACATGTGAATTCCATGGAATCTGTACATTTTACAAGTTAAATTATGTCCCTAACTGGTATTTCATAATAAAATGCCTGAAGGAGACCAGACTGTTCTGATACGTGAGCAATTTTAGATTTAAATTAAGCTAGGGATTGATTTCCATTTCAAAAGTGGTTTTGAAATTTAACAAGTGAAATACAGAGCTGTTTTCAAAAATGGACACAAAAGATGGGAATGCAACCTGTTTGATCAGGCTGTTGATATTTAAACAGAAGAAGTCTTATACATATGAAAATGTTTTTCATTGTGTTACTACCCACTTGATTTAAGAGAAAAGAGTAGGTGGACATTTTAAACAGCTCTGCTATATGAGCACATACAGATAGATGGAGTTTGATTTTCTGCTTCTTCATTTAGCTCTGATGCTTATTTTATAACCTGGAGATGTATTCTTTCTAAAAACACCAAAAAAAAAGTTATAAGTGGTAAAATAATCCTAAGGTGGTTTTGCAACTGCTTTGCAGGACACATCGTAATGACCAAGAGACCAAGAAATAGTGTTACTCCAAAATTAAATGGAAGCCACTTGATTCCTTTGAAAGCCACTGGCATTAGAAAGGGCAGTCTCCCTTTGAACTTGTATAAATTCTATTTACACTTCCGAAAATCCACAGCACGATTGCTGTGTTCCCAAACTCAGCACAAGTATCAAGCTGAATTTCTTTTATTTCCAACCTCAAGTAGTACTTAAAAAAAAAAACCAAGAAATTTTAATCTACTTAAAAAAAAAAAACCCAAGAAATTTTAATCTAATGTTGCTGAGGATGAAACAGCTTTAAAAAAGGAAGAGCAAAGGAGGATTTTGCCTATTTTTTCTTATTTTACCAGAACAGAACCAAAGTCAGCAAGGTTACCTCTTTGAAGAAAATGCTTTATTGGTAAGTAAACCTTCTGATTGTGCCTGCCAGAGGAAGGATGCTGTGGCACTTCCATCCAAGGCCCCATCTAGGATAGAGGCTTACAATTGCTGATCTTCCCTGGCCCCTCCACTCCTCTCAGGACGATCTCATTTCTTTTCATCTATCCAACCCTGCTCTGAGCTTCTGCTGCCTCCACCACTCTCTCTAACCTAAGCTCAAGAATTTTCCACTCTGCTAAAAGCTACAGAAAGGCACAAGTGCGTTCACTGAGGAAACGCCACAAAGCCGTGGACGTCTGATCTCCACTCACAGTGGCTTTGCAGGAGCAATGCCTCTCAGCAGAGGCACATCTGGATTAAAAGACAGGGTGGCAGGGGACAGGAAGGAGGGACAGACCTACCTAGGATAAGATTTACAGAGACTAAAGGATATGTAGTGTAACACAAAGCAAACAAACTCAATTTAATAAAACAACCTGCATACAAGGTAGCACCCAGCAGTTTACAGAGAGATAAGAGACCAAGATAATGCTTTAGAAAATTGGATACTGTGACTCATGAAAGGAAAACAGGAAAATACACAAATAAAGCTGAAGCAGTTCAGATAAAGGAAAACCACTGAATTTAAAAGCATCTCGAATATAAGCATGTGTACAACTAAAGAAGAAATGCACCTCAAATGATTAAATGCTCCTTTAAGCATCTAAAGCTCTAGAGTTTATCAAAGCATCTCTGTACTAGAAGTATATGGCTGGTGGAAACCAGTTTTAACCTGGTGGAACTGGAACTGCAGATAAATCTCAGCTTTTCAAGGTTTCCAACACCTCCAATAGCTCTCTCTGCCTTAGGCAAAACTTTATATAGAGATCAAAAAAATAAAAAAATGGACAAGCTTCTCTGAAACATAAACCCCCCTAAGTTTGAATCAAATCAGTATTTGGATTAAATCTCTTTTTATTTAGCCACCATTTCATCAATTCTATGTTAAAGTAAAGGAGAGGGGAAAAAGAAAAGGCATGATAAAAACATGAATCAATAAAGAGCAACAAATAAACATAAGGAGAGATCTGAAAACAAAACAGGCTCATGATTTCTGGGTGCATGGAAGTAATAGCTCCATCTATTAATCAGGCATTGGAATGGGCTGCACAGGGAGGTAGCGGATTCTCCGTTCCTGGAGGTATTTAAGAAGAGACTGGATGTGGCACTTATTGCCATAGTCTAGTAACTGTGGTGAAGTGGATCAAGGGACCTGATGATCTCAGAGGTCCTTTCCAACCCATCTGATTCTACGATCAACCTGCAAAATTTGAGCTGAAAATTGTGACCACACCACAGTTTTAATAATGAGCTCAGCACAAAGGAGCAGGCAGGTTGCAAGATCAAGCACCAGGGGCACATCTTGAGAGGACCTCACCCAGCATCTGTCTGGGCAGCTCAGAAGCCTGGGAAGCAGCAAAGCTGGCAGTGCTGGGGTGCTGTCCCAGGAAGCACCAGTACAGTTATAAAGCATCAGTACTGGGAGCAGCAAGTGGGCACTGGGGGGGTCTGTTCAAGAGGAAACCAGATACCCTGAACATTGGGAATCATGAAGGTACCAGCAGAAAGAAGCTGGAGGATGCTTTCACACACCACTTAAAAGGGCAGATGGGTGAGGCCTCAGGGCAGGGAAGTGCAGGAGAAACAATGGGCACACCCTCAACCACCTGTACTTTCTGCTGCTGACAGTAAAGAGCTGCAAAGGGACCACTGGGGGGACACCGTGGCAGGGTCATAAATACAGAATGAAATATTGATTCTTTTTTCCAGATGGGAGACTTTATCCCGGAAGCAGAAAGTATGGTAGAGTCACGAGCTGATAGAGTCTGGATGGACAGAGTAGTGACTACAAGGTGGTTAAGATAGTGACTGATGGCAGTGAGGGTAGCACCTAACAAGCTCCATTATCACTTTCAGAACTAAACCCATGGGAAATCCCAGAAAAGCCAGAAGTGGTACAGGTCACTGCAACTGTGGACACTCAGTTACAAACTAAGGCTCCCCAAAGACGGTGACAGGGCTGCTCACGTGCCCAGGTGACAGTGGTCACCAGCCTGCCCACATCCTGCCCCTCCTGGGCACAGCAAGGTCAGCCTTGCGGCTCCTTGCAGAGGGTGCACTCCTGAGCTGCACAGGCAGCCACTGCCCACACTGTCACCTTTGCCTTGAGTAAGGCTTCTGAGTCATCCCTTCCCTCTCTGCTGCACACCTATGTCACAAACTGATCCAGACTTCCTTCCAAGGCCAGAGTGCCAATGGATTTATTTTGCTACAATGCTTATGCCACCCTAATTCACATTAATATAGCACAGTTATTAGTTCTTTTGTCTTCAGAATATGAGTTCTATGTCAACATAAACTACACCTGCTGGAAAAAACCCTCTCCTTACACTGGGCCCATTCACTTGTCTACAGGAACTGTCAGCAGGTATTCCCAGGGACCATCTCCTTAGCAAAGTCCCTGAGTCTGACTGCTTCGGAGCAACAAGAGATGCAGCTGCATGAACCATGACTCCCAATCAATCTATTGTCATTTGTTTTCCTCCTGTTTCAACCAAGAAATTAATTTGAAGGTTAGAAATGGATTAAAGGATCTTTGCAGAATCCTTTTCCCTGTGAGCATTGCACTCCAGCATTCACCTTGTGAACCAAAGGTCAGAATACATTAGATGCTTGATGGAGTAACACTACAGATACTCCTTTCGAAAGCACACCATACAGCCATTGTTTCTATCAAAAAGAAAATTACATGAAGATTAAGGTGATTCACTTCTTACAGAACTGCTACAGTAGAAATTCTTCTATGAGCACCTTCAGGAATACTTTTTTGTTATTGAATCTTGTAAAAAACCCACTGCTTAGGGGAAAATGTATGCATTGGATCTATTTTTCTTCCAAGAAATACAAAAAATTTCTCATATTTTGCAAGCACAGTAATCTCATGAAACTAAACATACTTTGCATCAGCTTAAGCTGTTGTGTATACTAAAATGATCAATGTTGAAAGCTTCTGAAATTATTTCCACAGCTAGATACTGCATGGCTTTTTTAAGGCTCAAAACAATTTCCTTTCACATTTTTATAGATTGGGAATCTGCCATTAGGATGAATACGTTCAAAATAATAAGTGCCTCTCCGGCATTTTCATTTCTAGGAGTATACAAAAATATTCTGAACATGCCAAAAGTCACATTTGCAATTAAATTCAAGTACCTGATTAGCTCCAAATAAACAGGAAATTCCCTAAAACATAGCACAATAATAGTTTCAAACATTTGAGAGGTTAGATGGTAGATCAAATTAATCTGGTATTCTATGAGAAAACCCACAAATTAACCATATTTATTGAGCAACAGCTCCAGCTGTAAAAAAATCCTATTTGAATAAAGTAGACATAGTTGATAACCTGCAAAACCCACCATAAAAGGGTAACAACCATAATAAAGCCAACATTTAAATAATGGGAAATAAATAAAGTTGTCCTGGGGAATTCTCTGTTTCTGGAGTATAAATGCTCACTGCAGGGTGTTGGGCTAGATAGCCTTCAAAGGTCCCTTCCAACTCAAACCATTCTGTGATTAACTTTGAAACCACAGGTGATTCCAATCTCAACAAAAACCCACACAGCTGACCGACAAATCATGAGAACAGGTGGCTGTTGCTTCAGCACCGGATCTCAGTGATTGGCAGCCTGAAAACAAGCTTGCTTTTACAACTTTTTTGTACTCCAGAAACAGAGAATTCCCCAGGACAAGTATTAATTCCAACAGATAAGTTTTGGAAGTGAAAGAACAGTCATTACTTTCTACATAAAGACAGGTGTTTCAGAGCTCCAAATTTCAGTTATAAAGATGGCAAATTATCGCTGGTGAAATAATGCATTTTCTCAAAAGCTCCTGCTCTGCTGCCATGTTTGTACTGAGCTGGTTTGCTCTGTTATGTATGTGTGTATACATAAAATTGCACAATTACAAGTTAATTTGGGACTCTTGAACATCTTCCTGATGTGCTCTAAGAGCTCAAACAAGACCGTTGGTTTTAGTGTAAGGTTTAACTGCACTTCTATTTACCTACTGCAGCTATTAGAGCTTTATTCCATTAATTTACAATAACTGATGTTGCCTTGATTACTGACTGAAAACATTGCTGAAAAGCAGAAGCTGCACTGGAGTACTTACTTTTCCAGCAATAGGGTAAATGGTTATTTCAATTCTGTATATAGGGCAAAAGATAATCAGTCAATACTCAAGAACAGACTACTTAAGTGCCTTGAAAATTAAATTACATTGCAGCTCAATGCAATTTAAAATGTCAGAGAAATCAAAGGCTCTCGCAGATTTTAATTAAAAGGAATCTTTATATTCACTCCTTGCCTTTTCCCCATCCTGCTTCTACTTATTCCTTTAGTATTTATTCACTGCACTGCATAAAACAATAAAAACAACCAAATTTACTTATTATTTACACTAAGATAGTTTTTAAATAAACAAGGACAACATTCCCCATCCCAAATAAATGACTGGTATGGACAATGATATTTCAGAAACCCAAGCATGCTCGTGGTGTAATTTTATGGATAAGTTGCCATAGAAATAGTCAGCTCAAATGCATGCAAAATCTCACTCACAGAACAAAAAGTAGTTCAATACTCTCTAACCATTGTCTCAAGGGGCGGGGGGGGCAGGAAGCCAATGGACAAAGCAGCAGATAAAAGACACAAAAAAGAGAATTTCATCTGCAGACCACCTGTTTCAATGCAGTTGCTTTTACAAGTCCTCAGCCAGTTGAATTAAACCCCTGGAGTCAAGGAAGAGGGGGACTGGATGAGCCCACAGAACTGGAATGTCCCTATGGAGCTGTGCTGTGTGTGGAACAGAGCAAACCAACCCCTGCCACCCTCACCAGGCCAGGAGCAGCAGCAGCGCAGCCACCTCCATCAGGATTTACACAACTGATTCACCAGAGCCAAGATATTCCCTTAGGAAGAAGCAAACTCCCCTTTCAAGCCTTTTCCTTACCTTATATCCCAGGAAACAGGACACACTGGGACTAGCCAAGCTGCCAGGCGGGGCTGAGCACAAACAGGAGAGCTCTGGGTGCCTGCCCTGCCTAAAGTAGCTCTCCTGGGGGCAGGGGGTGCCCAGGTGATGCTCATCAGGGCAATTAAGCTCAATCAGGGGCCCAGCAGGAGCTTCCAGGGTTTTCCACCAGCCAACATCAGTTTCCTCCAGTGGAAACGTGGCAGCAGAATATCATGACCGATAGTGCCAAAGGCAACTCTCAAAGGCTGGAGCAGCCTGGAGTAAGGCTTTTTCTGTGACAAATCCCACACCTTGTTCTATTTTTTTTTTTTAATATATTCAGAAATTAATTCATTATTCAGAACTCTTCTCCTGACCATTTCTGGGAGTTGTTTTTCTGACTTGTTCCGATTCCCCAGGTGAAACAGTTGTGATTGCAAACTTTGTATGTGCACTCCGCAAATATACTGAAATATGTTTTTTAAGAGCTGTTCAAGAGACATTGGATAGCAAGGAGGTCTATCACCAGGAGCCTTATGGAGACCAAATTTAGCTCACAGTCAACAAAATTATAATAAATTGAATTAGAAATTCAATATTTTTAATAGTCTACAGGCCACTTGATGGTACATATAGCCAGCACCATTAACATTTATTCATAGAAAATGCCCAATTGCATTGCTTCCCTAGCAAGCAGGTGGATTTCTACTACAGCACTATTTACCTTTCTACATTGGTTGCCACATTTTGAATCCTTTAAAATGAGAAGTAACCTTTTTTTCCTTCAGTGTGGGCGGTTTTGTTGGTTGAATTATAAGAATTTTTTGCTGAGTAAAAGTTCTTAGTTTTCAGTTTCTGACTGAAGAAGCATATCTAATTAGCAGCTATCATGTGCCATAGCTTAATCAACCTCTCATTAACACAAGCCTCTCATTAACACTCTTATCATAATTTTACAAAAAGAGTTCTTTTCATGTGGAATAGTCCAAGAGGAAAAAAATTAGATGCAAGACTGCATTGCAGTGCTCTTCTTTTTTCACCCAGCATGTTGTAATAACAAAACCCCTGCTACTAGCGTTATTTACAATCTTGAGCAGGATGCATCACCACCCTGAACTCAGCCACTTTTAAAACCTTTGATAATTTCTGTTTTCATTCTGTATGATTCCAAGCAAGAAAAGGATGGCACTGAACAGACTCTGCACTGAACAGACTCTTTCCCCTTCACAAAGCCCTTTTTATTCTTTTTGGGCTGTAGAAAGAGGAGTTTCTCCCCCTGTTGCTGTAAGATGCTCTCTTGCCTATCTCCATAGCAATACTTTTGCAGCAGCAAGAGCTGGAATTTGACAGATGCAGCCCAGTCCCCTTACACCTTTCCTGCCCAGAGGCTCATTTACATAAGGCTATGGAGTGAACTAAAACTGAAGGAGTTTGGATAAACCCCCAACCTTCTCCCACATTTCAGTCTTTAAAAGGAGGGATGGAGCTCCCAGGGAAGGAGCGAAGTCCTTCTTCTGCAGAGACAGCATCAGGAGAGCAAGAAAGGAAGGATGAAACGATGAGTACTGTGTCCTTCCTCCAAATATCTGCTATCTCCTCTAACACAAACAACCAAAACTGGCTTGTGACCCCAGACAAACACCTTCACCTCCACACTGCATCACTGCTTCCCCCCTTCAGCGATCTTCACTTAGAGGATAGGGTTTGGAGTTTTTTGTGGGTGCAGCAGGAGGTAAAGGTCTTCAAGGAGAAGGGCTACATAATTTATAAACATGAGAAATGCACTTATTTACTCACAGCAGCATTTTGGGGAATGGGAGAAAAGGAAGGAAAAACCTTGAATCCTCCTAAGTAGTTATATAGGTGGCACGTTGCCCCCACATTTCAAAGGACTTTAATTTTCTTTTGTGGTCCTGAAATACATCAGCTGACATTTCTTGGTATTATTGACTCTAGTTTAGACGTATGTCTTTATTCAAGCAGTGGATCAGCCAGACACCTGCATTCTAGAAAATCATATGCTAGTATTGATTTTCTTAGTGGTAATAATTCACCAGCAGCAGCAGCAGCAGTAACAATGCTTGGGAAGCTGGTTTCCTAATGGCATTTCAACATATGGGGACATTTTGTGCAATGAAAAATTCAGAAACTACAGTCACACATTTACCTGCTTAAATAGAAGACAAATTAGACTAAAATAGACTAATTAGACTAAATTTCTCTAATTTAGCTTTAGTTCTAAGAATACTATGCTGGCACTTTGTCTCAGAAGTTCCTCTGCCAGGTGCAAAAGGAAGAAGGCCAGAATTTGAACAAGAGTGAGGAAAAATGCAATGTGGAAGGCAAATTCTTCTAATTGAATGTCTGAGGCCATGGCTCAAGTGAGGACACAGCTTGGGGAGGGGGTTCTGTACAGCACAGCTGCTTCTTCAAATACCACTGCCAAGGAGAGCTGCTTTAAGAAAACCAAGTTTAGCACAGCTTCAAGCAAGAAGCAGAATCAGGGTTGGAGTTCAAGTCTGGATTCAGTTCTGGTTAAACTGCAGGACAACACTACAAACACCTTGCAGATCTCCCTGGCCCAGTGTATTTCCACCCCTGCAGCTGGGAGCAATATTCCAACAGCATCTGAGCTGCAGTGTGACCTGGCTGGAGCCATGAGGGGGGACATCCCTGTCCTGGGACCTGGACCTCAACCTTTCCTCTCTGTACAAAGGTGGACATCATCTCAGAACTCATCCTAGTCAAAAGCATTTGAGAAAAAGTCCCTGTTGGGGAAAATATGGTTTAGTAGTGAATTTAAACAGGGGCCTATTATAATTTTAGCATATGGCTTTATATTTCAGTCCTAGCAAAAATTCAATTTGAATATTTGCTGCAAATTACCAATTGGTTTCTGTTCTGTAGGTTTCCCCAGAAGTTTAATGGGTAAAGTTTCCTTGAAATATTATTTGCAAGTGTGCACTAACAATTAGTATATTTTCTTAAGAAAGAAATGCATGTCAGAGCTGTGTGCAGCCATCCCTACTGACCCCTACAAACAGACTACTTTGAAATCTCACAACAGAAGGAAAAGAACATATACATTAAGCTGAAATATTTCTCTGTAAAAGTTACTTCTTCCTTTACAACTCAGTAGTGAAGATGAGAAATAGAAAGTAGGGCTGGAAAAATGAGAGTGGCAGAGAAAACAACAGAGCTGTGGATGAAAGGAATGCGAGCTGTGGGGAAGACAAGCAGAACATCGTTCATATTAGTGTGAGGCAAACACAGAGGATGAAAGAATACAGAAGCATGGGAAGATAAAAAAAGACAATTTTTTTATATATAGAATACAGTCAGAATACGCAGATGAATCTGACCAAAAAAAGTCATAAGAAAAAACTATAATTTGATAATATTATGTGCCAATGCTGGATTATTTCTATTGATTTTTTTCTTATCTGACAGTAGCAAAGCCAGACCGCATGAGTTTCCTGGCAGAAACTGGCTGCCAACAGGGCTCTGCTTTGGAACTGCACTGGGAGTGCACTGTGAAGTGCCTCACCTCACCTTTGCAGTTATACCCAAATCAAATGTCAGACAATGGATCTGAGCTTGTACTGAAAAGAAATCCATGGATAGTAAAACTGGAAATGCAGAGTTAGGATGTGTATACATCCTTAATTACAGCATGAAGTGGCACAGTGGAAAGGAGGATTAAATTATCATCCAAGACAGATCTGTTTCTTTTTCTCTAGTGTGCAAACACAAATACTCAGATGCCTTAATTAGAGCCATATGGCTACTGCACGGAGTCACTGCAGGGTATTGTTAATGCAGTTTGAGTGCCCAAACTACGCTCATTCACATGTTTTTGAATTACTCTGAATAGTTACAGATAATAGTAATCAACTCTGAAAACACTGGCTGCAAAGATCATTGGTTTTTCAATACTGATAACACTCCTGTGCTGTGTCTAACCACAGAATTCCAAGCACACCAACTCCATATTATGTAGAAATGCAGTCTGATTACCTCCACAAGAACAGGTCATTTTGGAAAGAAGCCCAGAAAAACCACAGATATAGATTAAAATACTGATCCAAGTGTGTGTCTTTGTGCCATAGGACCATTTGGACATAGTGGACAGGGGCACACAGCATCTTAGAAAATTCATCCCTTCTATATTTTAAAAGAGCCACAAGTCAAAAAATAATGAAACAAGTGGTACAACATGTCCTAAAACAAATTAGGAAACTGGTGAAGTGGTTCAGTGAAGAGCCAATGCATGTAAACACCGACTTCAAGGTCAGACAAAAATAGTTTAGAGGTAGTAGAACCTCACTTCTAGATGATTTTCTGCTGGAAATCTTAAAATATAAAGTAGTTCAAATGTACTGAGTTCTGCTTTGACTGTGTATTACCTCATCACTTGATGCACCAGAAGACAGGTGTTTTCTTAGCTGGTCAGGAATGAGGACAAAAGGCAAACTCAACAAGGTTCTCAGCTGAAAGTAGAAAACTCCGGTGTTATAAGGCAATGCTTAATAATAAATGGTGATATTAGTGGACAACAGGCAAATAAAACCAGACAGTAAATTACTTGTTGGCCATATCCATAAGCAGGATCTTGTGGACACAAACACTTCCACTGAAACCACTTGTTACTAAGAGATTTGAGGAGGGGGGTGGTGAAGGGGAATAGCACAAGAAGGAGCATTTTAAAGTCAAGGAAGGAAGAAAGAGAGAGAGAAAGAAACTAAGTGAGAGAGAAAGAAGGAGAGAAAGAAGAAGAGAAAGAGAGAGAAAGAAAGAAAGAAAAGAAAGAAAGAAAGAAAGAAAAAGAAAGAAAGAAAGAAGAATACTTACCATCAGAAAAAAAAACAGGGAACTCTTTCTTTACAAAATGAAAAGGTTTAAGAAGGCCAAAGTGGTACCACAAGCAAAGAATGATGTAGACGTGTTCCTGATTCCATCATCTAGAAAAGTAAAATAACGTTGCAGATAGCAGATTTTTTGTTGTCCATTAGCTTTTATAATTTTATATTTAAAAAGACAGAAAAAACCCTCAAGAGCAGTATTTTCTTTCCCTGTTTACTACAAGACACCACAATAAATCAAACACACGCTGTACCTTCAGTGCCCCATTATTATCCAGAATTGTCTGTTATTTCCATCATTGTCCTACTTTTTATTTCCCTTGTGTGTTTCAGATCTATCTCCTATTAACTAGAAGGAGTAAAAAGCCGAGAAGAGAAACAGCAGAAATAATGAACAGAATGCTTTCTGCTCTGTGGCTGCCTACAGACTCTGGTGGATTGGCCCTGCTCACATCCCTGCTGCTCCAGCAGCAAACTCACGAGGCAGTATATTAAGGAACTTTCTGTTTCTTCTTTCAGGGAAAAAAATAAATTAAAAACCAGAGAAACTGAAAACTCACCAAAAGCTCCTGCTCAACAGAATTTTCCCAGTTTTACACTATTTTCTTATCCCTGTGTATAAATTCTGCATACCAAATGATCAGGCTAGCACATTTTAACATGCTGGAGAACCGTGTTCTTATAACATTAAGTGAACTTACCTCTACTTTCCCACTTTCATGTTCAGCAGGGAGAAGTAATGCAGATGGCAGAGGAAAGAGAGAAGCAGGTGAGGAGAAAGCATAGTACTGTCCATAAAAAATCCTAAGATTTTGATTAGATTAACAGTGTTCCTCCAGATCTGATATCTCAGAAACCTCGTGAACCAATTTACACTGAGATGGATACAAAAGCCAACTGCACCAAGTAAAACCAAGTTCAGTGAAGCATCTCTTCTCTAGCAATCACCAACAGCAATTGCCCAGGAGTTCTGTTTTGATCTAAATGCATAATACTGCACTATATTTTCTGGAAATTTCCCATTTACTGACTGATGAAGCAATAATAAATGGGAGTATATTTGGGGAAGAGATAAAAAAAAAAGTAAAGAAAATAAGGAATAAAATCTTTCATTTTCATTCCTAAAAAAAAAGGCTAATAGTTTATGAAGAAACATGGCATTTTCTCCAAATCTCACATATATTTGTAAAAACAATCACCAATTTAATTCTGATTAATTCTATATCCATGAAGCAAACAATTTTTCTCTTATACAGAATTTTCCCCTACATTTTTTAACATTTTCCCCTATATATGTAAAGTAAGTGCCTAGAAACAGCACTAGTTCAGAAGTTAATTTGAAAACAACGTTAAAGTTGTTTTATGAGTTTTAAAATAATTAAAGTTTGCATTTTGTGGAACCGCTTGTTGCTATAATTAGTATTAAACTTCAGTCTCACTAGAAAACTGTAACTATTTCATAAGCAAAGGGGCTTTCCCCAAATCTAAGGTGCCATCTGGCAGACACAAGCAGAGGACATGACCTGGATGACCAGCCAGTCAGTACAGTTTGAAGGGCCTTTCTCATTATTTGAGAAGTCCTCCCAAAAACTGTCAAAGGAAGACCATGGGAAACATGTGGTGTGCTGTTGGTATCCAGAACCTGGGAAAGAGGAGGTCCCACATCAGGTAAAAGTGTTCCTGTGTGTGGGAAGTGAACTCTGCTCTGTGCTGTGCAGAACACCCCTGTCAACAGCAGCTTCTCCACTCACAGGAAGAACCCAGCTGAATAAAACCTGATGATAATTAAGTAACCTAAAGCCTTGCTGGATGTTCAAACAAAACACCCTGTCTGTTCTCCATTGAAGTGGCTCTACAAGGTTATAAGTAATTTTCAAAGCATAATTTCTTCTAAATAGGTAAAATATTTAAAAGAGTCACTTGTCTTTAAAAAAATATAATTAACTATAAAACTGGTATCTCAGTCCAGATAATTGAGCATGCAGGAGAAGGGTTTGGGTGGGCATGTCACTGAACTCTTTTCTTGAACACTTGTCTCCATTATGAGACAGAGTATCCAATAATAAACCTCAACAAGAGCCAACCAACAGGCAGAAAGAAACTGAACCTTGGAATACTTTGAATGATGTGTTAGAACCATTGCTGAGACAATATAACTGTCAACAAAACACAGGTCTGCCTAAATTATATTCCTCTCAAATGTCACACCATAGTTAATGCTGCTAAAGAAAATTATGGGAACGTGCACTCAACAGGAGTTTGTTGTACTTACAAAAGAAATAGAGATCCAAATTCCTCCCAAACTCACCTTTAAATCAATTTAAAAATGAATAAAGACTATCTTTTTCCTTTTAGAATACAGCTGGACTCAGAAAAAATGTGCCACCTTCCCTTGAGAATGTCTCTTTGACAGTCTAGGTCTAGCAATAAGCTAAACAGTATTGCACAGAAAGTTATGCAGGAAAAAACCCTCTAAAGGATGAAATAATGATAATAATAATAATATCCCCTAGAATTTTGTACGCATGTTAGAAAAAGGACATTAGCTGTGATTATCATTTGAGATATAGAATGACAGGTAGGTCTCCATGCAAGTATGGAGACGGATGGGACTCTGAGCAACCTGGTCTATTGGAAGGTGTCCCTACCCACAGCAGGGCACTGGAACAAGCTGATCTTTGATATTTAGGGTCCCTTGCAACCCAAACCATTCTGTGAGTCTGTGATCAGAGTATTTTACCTACAATCTGCTTCTAAATCCAAGAAGAACATACTCCCAAGTCCTCAGACACGGCACAGGGAGCTGGCAGGGCATGGAGTGTGGGTTCCTCAGCTTTGGAAGGCTGCCCTTGTACTTCCCGAAACAGGGGCTGGATACCAAGCGAAGCACAGCTGTGGCTTTGTGGCACTCTGGGATATAAAATGAAATGTTCTTTCCCCAAGCTATACAGAGGACTGCTCTGACATCTCTCCATCAGCGCATCTGCCATGCAAGTTGAATGGACATGCCATACACCCTGGCAAACACAACGCTGAAAACAGAAGAGCTGGAACTGTGGTATGGAGCAGGAATTGCCCTGGCTTCAGGAACAGCACCCAGGGACAGCCCAACCCCCTGGCATGGCCCACCTGGGCCCAGCCAGCCCAGCTGGAGGCTCATCCCTGGATAAAATACCACTGACGATGGCAGGATGAAAAGGGAAGCTGCATAACTAATCGGGCAGAAAAATAAATGCCACGCAGTGTGTTGGATGTATTTTAGAAAACCCAACTGCTGTCGGAGCAAAACATTGCTCTTGTGCAGCTCCTAAGAATGTGCCCTGCCATTTTGTATTGTGTAGTTCTCCACCTGATAAAACCCCCTAATTTGGTAATTTACTACATAAATTACATATAAACAATGTACAGACCCAATATCACATCTTTAAATGTGATTGTTGGTCTTCCACTGAAAGTTCTAGACATTGGTCGTTCTCACTGTTAGGACAGTCTGCACGACAGAAATCCCCTTGTCTGGATCACATCATCATTTTGCCACTAAAGAAATTAATTATCAGTAACAGTAATGCTAAGAATTGCCCAAGGCCTTGATACTTTAAACCCATGGTGCCTTTGTTGATTGACCAGGAGCATTTGTATTTTGCCACATCTGTTGAGTTCTCCCACCTGCATGTGGCACACAGCTTTCACCAAACTGAGTGATTCCCCCCCCCCGCCAATAAAATATTATCTCAATAAACTCAACAAAATACCCAAAACTGAGAAACCATCTCTGGCTAAATGATTGTCTCCCTCCAGCAGCAGGAAGTTTTTTGGCAGTTGTTAATTTTCAGGTATATCATTCAGCAACACTGGTTATATTAATTTAATCTCTGCTCTCATTAATTTATTCTCTCTCTTTGCTCTCATAATTGCAGGTCTTACGTTACCTACACCTGAAAACAAAGAGGAAAACAATAACAAGTCCAAAAATCAAAGGAAGGTTTGGCAATGCTTCTGTGTACTTATCCTTAATCCTTCTTCTTTGGGGGGATAAAACATCCTTCCACAGTGGCTGACCTCCATGTTAATTATATTTTTTTTAACTTAATTTCAAGATACACAGAAATCAGTTATTCTCTCTCTTTACTGCAAATTGAAAGGATACAAGCTGTGGACTGTTCCAGAGATTAAAGCTGATCTACCACACTCAGCCAGGCTGGGAACATTTAAGACATGAAAGAAGTCAGCAAGTACAAGGTCTGCAAACAGCAACACTTCAGATTTCGAAATTTTATCACCTTTCGGGATAAATTCTAATTAGGTCCTTTTAATTCAGGTCCAGTATCCAGCAAAAAGCTTCTAAGAGATTTCTTTGTTCAGATTGTTACTTTCTTTTGTTATGTAAATACAGAACCATCAGTATTTGAATGCCTAACTCATGCCTATTTTCACTTGATCAAATCTATGGATTTGCTGTAATGGGACTTTTGAAACAAATATTTTAATTTAAGATTGTTTGTAGTCTGTGGGAATATTTACTTCAGTTAGTCTGGGAACAAGGTAACCACTAAGACAATTCCTATTTCTTAATGATTAATATTAATTATGAAAACTGTATTGTTAGCACAATAAATATAAATTTAAAAAACCTACAATTCAAGCACACAAAAAATGAAAACAATTTTCTGCCATTTAGGTACTTCAGATAGGATTATTTTTCAGTTCATTTCTATGAAAACAGTAAATGTCTCCCCTTTTACAAAGACATGGGTGGGATTTACAAACACATATTACTTAACTTTGCAATCTCAATGAACAGGCTTAGGAAAGTGAAAGTACACATTTACCATTACTGCTCTGTGCTGCAGAACAACGTGTAAAGGACAGGCTGTCTTTCTGAATGCACACCTTGGAGTCTGGCACTCAGAGACCACACGGATCCTCTGGTACAAATGGGAGAAGGGAATAGAAATGGCTTTTTAGTAACTTTTCATAGTTCCGAAACTCTCTTCATTTTATTCTCTTGGAAGTTTGGCAGCAGGAATTATGAGCTTCAGATTTTGAAACTGGGAGTGGAGAGGCCAGAGGAAGAAGCACAAAATCAGTTTGTGATTCACAAAAAGTACCACTATCCTTGAGAGATGAGGCCACCAGAACATGACAGGAGAATAATGTCCCAGTCAGACTCAACCTGGAAGACACGGCTCAAGACTGGCACAAACACTGATAGTTCACTCCTGTTCAAAAAGGAAAAGTTGGAGCTATTTTGGAGTTTGAAGAGCACCTGTTTCTAATAGCCCAGCATAAACACGTGTGTGGATAGGCCAACTCCATGCTGGACTGTAGAGAATTCTCCTTTCCTCTCTCCTTAACAAAAAAAGTCTCCATTTGAACAAAAACTTACCAAACATCTACAGCCCTGAGAGCATCGTTATGATGGGAGTACTTTTTATGAGCTGGTGAAATTAAGACCCTGCTCTATCAACCTACAGAACATGGGTAGCATTAAGGTAGTTGATAATCTCCAGCAGATGGATACACCTCTTACAGTTCACAGCTGAACTCAGTCCTATCCTCACCAAATTCCTAAACACAAGTTGTGTTGTTTCAAAGACAAAGTGTTGTCCTGAAACGACAACAAATGGATTAGAATGAAGGGAGAGGAAAACAAAAGCTGTTTTCAGCAGTTACTACAGCCATGTTCAGTGACCAGTGCTCAGTTAGGTTGTGCCATGGTTCTAATCTGACATTTCACTGGAAATGTTACCTGGGTTTCTGTTGGAAAGATCAAAAAGCACTCACGTGAAAAAAGAACTTCATCATTGTACACAGTTTATTTGTACTTTCACTCAGCTGTGTGAGAAAAATCTCTCCTTAAATTTATGACGATGGCAAAAAAAAAAAAAATCCACAGAACAAAGAAAATAATAATAATGATAATACGAGTAGGAAAGTTTAATTACAACACGTGTTGGGTGCTCAAGTCTCTAAATTTCCAAGAGCACACCTCCCAATTCAAAACTCCTGCCTTTTAAACATTCCTAAGGTCCAACCCTGTTTCACGTCACGGGGGGCGTTTCTCCTCTTCGGATTCTCCTGTGCCCCCCCATGCCAGGGGTGGAGTTTCAGGCAAAACGGCGGCTCCATCTGCCCGCATGGTCAGCCATGGGCATGGGGCTGGGTCACTGTATTTCCAGTCAGTATGCAACTCCCTATTCCCGCACGCCCAATCCCTGGCATACATTTCAAGACTGAACTGTGTGCCTTACAACTTTTGCAGAATGCCTATAGCTTAGTAATAAGAATAGACCTTTGTTAGTACCCTTTGTCCATTTTATTTGCTTGTCATAAAACCAGTTTTTTATTTCTCACAGCTGTGCCCTTCGGCAGCCTGACTCAGTGTCAGCAACCTCAGGGTGCCTGTGCACACTTCTCCTTTATGGTTTTTGTTTGTGTCTGCTAATTCTGCAACTCAAATTCTTTTTGCAAGGAAAATACCAACTCCAAGCAAACTACAAGTCTCATGCCCTGGATTTGTACCTCTGTGCACTGACAGAGCAGGGCTTGCCCCTGCTGAATGGCCAGCTCAGCAATCCACATGCAGTGAATGTTGCGTGTCCTCACTCTGAGGGTCTTTAATATTTCATCAGGGTTTCACATCAACATAGAGTTCAGACTGCACAAGCTGCCCAGGGGGAAACAGGGGAAACAAACACCCACAATACATGTTTTCAGGGCACTCCAAGTCCTTCTGGTAATCTTGAAAACTTTGGCCTTTGTGTGACTGTGTGGGGGAGCCCAGCTGGCTCTGGGCTCTCTGAAAGCTGAGACACTGAAGATGGAACTTTACACCTGGCAGAGGGTTAACCACGGACAGTAAGGACTGTGGCACAGGGTGGACTTCC
>JAYRBT010000178.1:239319-267344 GCA_036023395.1 Myiotriccus ornatus | reverse complement strand
ATAAAGGGGGCTGGTATCCCTGATCACCGTGTCGTCCTCCCGCCCCGACCGATGACATAACTGTTTCTGTGTATTTACCAAAAATGAGAGATCTTGCTGAGTCAAAGTCAGAGGAAGTTTTTCTATCGATTGCAGTGGCATCAAGATTTCTCTCAAGAAATTCAACAGATGTGTTTAATGAAACACTGGCTGGCTTGGAACACAAGTTTCTAACTGTGGTGCAGCATTTTCTACGGATCCACAAACCACTCAAGGTAGTAATGCCCCTGCCAGGGGGTTGTTCTTTGGGCTCTGCCCACTGAGACAGCTGCCCTTGTTGTCTGAGTGCTTAGGCAGTGCTCAAGTCCATCTTGATCTGCTTTCCAGACAGGAGTCTGAATTAAACATCCCACATGGGCAGACATCCTCCATGGATGTGGAACTGGATCGATACACTGTTACCTAACTCCAGATTACTTTGTTTTCAGCGTTGCTTGTTCCGAAACCCCTTTGCAGATTACTCAGGTTACACACATACACAGTACTCCAGACCCCACTCCAAAGTTGGATGCCTCCTTCCCTAAATACCAAAAGGAATGAAAATTTGCATATCTTTCAGCACATCTCTTCATGCATATACTCTTAAGAGATATGAAACACAGAAAACACTGCAAATGTTAAAATATCTCATCATGCTTTATAAAGCCTAAGAGTTTAGGCAGTTGTTCTTTGTGACAAACTCTGAGCTGCAAAACTTTTAGCAAAACCCTGCTTATTTTGTTGCTAAATGCTAAAAAGATGCTGCACCACTACCACACATCCACAGCAGAGTCAGCAGCTCTGTGCCCTCGCTGCACATGAGACCTCAGCGGCAGAGAGTGACTGTCACGGCTGATCACCAGCAGAGGCTACTGAAGATCAGGAACCCCGTGCATTTACTCCTCATCCCTAAATTGGCAGATACTTTCCTCTAAAACCTTGATTAGAAGAGATGATTATCCATATATGGACTCACAACTATCCTCTGATGCTACAACATGATCAGGGTCAGATGCCCAGGGTAAACAGACCAGCCAACACACTCCATAGTGCAGGAGCTCCTGCACGGCAGAGAAACTGAAACACAGTTTTGTTGTGTGACAATTCAGCCTTCCAACCTGCCTTCTGAGAGACAGGATGGCTTCTGGCCCCCTGCTCAGACAGCTTCCCACACACAGACAACCTGACGGTGCAGGGTTTACACAGAGAGCACTGCTCATTAAGAAAGAATGGAAAAGATACCTCGCTGGATCTCTTCCTTATGTTGCCACCAACTTAATAATTTTTTTTCCCTATAATGAATTAGGAGAAAAAAAAACACAAAGTGAAATTTAGCATAACAGCAAAACAAATCTCAACTTGATTTTCCTGCTTTTTAAGGTTACTACCAATTTCAAATAATCTTACTGTACTTTAGAAACGGCCAATTTATTTAGTAGTTGGTCATAAAAAATACTAACAAGAGACAAACATATTTTTGAATCTTCACTTGAAAAGGTAACAGGCCAAGAGCTTCTCAAATGATGTGAAATTACTGAACCAGTTTAAACAAAATAAGCACACCCTTGAGACAGTCCAGCTGAAACTTTCCATTAAAACATCTGGGAGTGCTCAGTACCTGGCAATTTCCAGCCAATTTGCCAGAACGAATTAGCAGCTGTGCTTTTACTGTGCACCTAAAACGCAGAACATGGATCCAAAAATGGGCATTAAGATGAGTAAAAACAACATTAAGAATTGCAGGAGGCAGAAAATCCCTTTGTAGAAAAGAAGTTCTGCTACTTTGAGTACTATTCAGAAAATCATAGGTATTAACAAACTAAATGTGATGCACTGGAAGAAACAATCAGGTAAAGCAATATAAAGAAAAATGTTTGGTGCAGTCATCTTTCACTTTCTGCCTTCCTGGATGAAGAATGAGCAGGGGGATAAAGGGCTGTGGGAGATGATGCATCAACCACCTGCAGATAAAGACCCACAGCAACAGCTATTTGTCAGAAGCATCTTGCACCACCTATAAACCACAGAGGCAAACATTTCTTGTGACAAAAGCATCAAAGCCAAACAAGTACCAGCACCATAAAGCTCACTGGGCCTAAGATAAATGCAGCTTTAGGCTTAGCACAGAGTGAATCGCTGTCACAAATATCCCATCCCGAACCAAATTCCTAGTTCAGTTCTCAAAAGGGTAAGATATCTGTCCTTACTATAGTTCCACAATTAGATGAGATAATTTTAATCCCCCATGTTTGGATAAGTGCGCATTCCCCATCTTTCTCTTGGCATTAACTGAACAAATTTATGACCTGCCATGTTCAAACTAGTGCCACTGCAGACTTCTTTTATCTTCTGCATCCAGACTTGCATAAATGCCCACGTTCCATATCGTTTTCTATGGCCTGGCTGACATTTAACAAAGTCACCTGAAATCTAAAATGTATGAAGGTGTCATTATTCATCAGAAACTTGTTTAGCCTTTACATTAAAGAAGAGGCTGAGTACACTACAAATATGTTTTCCATCATGTCTCTGGGATAATTCCAGTTCACTGCTTTAACCTTTCTGAATTGCCTGGCGAATTCTTAAATGCATTTTATAGCAAAAAGAAAATTTCACAGACACTAGTACATCTAAATATTTATTCAGGTCACACATCATTCTGCCATTCACTGAACAGTAAGTAGCAATGAAAAACACCGCTTCCATTATTCATTAGGTGCATAAAGGGGAGTGGAGCTCATGAAACCCACCACTTTGTGCTCATCTGTGGTGCAGGGAGTTATCAAGCTACTCACTGTTGAGTAGGGTTTTTCTGCCAACAGATGGCTGTATGTCAGACCTCCAGGTAACCAAAGTCATTCCTGAGTGCACACCAACACCTGGAATGAGGGCCCTAGTTTCCAGAAGCAGTATTTCAGGCTTCCTCAAATTCATAACTTCACTGTTTTATGCTACTTTCTTCTTAATCTTGGGGCCACATGGAAACTGAATCAAAAAGTTAAAAGACTTCGTGCAACAGCCCAGATCACTTGTCCTCCAACCTCCCATGCCACACCTAGGTTGTATTTCACCCTGAAAACATGAAGGGTTAATAGAACTCACAACTTTGTAGTGAATGTGTTGTCCAAAGACACTGCTTTTGTTCTTTGTACTGAGGACCCACACAGTGTGTAAAGATCTTATTCTTAACCCTCAGGAGAGGAAATTAGGAGGGAGGTACCTCTCAGAAGTATTACTAGAAATAATGTGTAGGAAACAGAAAATTGACAAGGTGATGCCCTTAATAAAGCACTGGGATGCACAATTAACCCAGAGTTTAATGAAGAAAGTGAGTCCCTCAAAAGTTCACCACCTCAAGCTTCTAAGAAAGTTTTCAATTGCAGCAGTGAAATGAAACACCTTTCCCCTGGTCACCTCCAGCACTGTGATACAGTGTTCACACAGCAACTGAGAGAAAGGGCAGGAACGTGGTGTGAAGATGAACACGAGGCAAATGTGCTACAACAGTCATCTCCAGGCCAGTCTGGCTCGTGTTTTAAAGCCACCATAACGATGATAGAAATCTAGGACTAAAAACTTAACCTGTTTCTTGAACAGTTACAAAAGACAAATTCAGTTGCCCTGAAAGACATCTGATGAACAGAATACTCTTCAGCATGTCAGAGGTTAAAATGACAACTGAAGGAGGCACAAGCTAATTGCTCCGGTGGAACCAGGGATAGGTTGTTGGGTTTTTTTAACCTTTGGAGATAGAAAAGAATTTCAAACTCCCACCATATATTCCTGCACTAGCCTCCCAGCTTCTCCCCTGCAGTGTTGATAATAAAGCACAGTACCTAATGCTTCCAGAATGACGATAGGGAAAGTAAATTGTAAAGGATCATTTGCCTTTTTTGGAGCATCATCTTATAGGGACACAGTAATACAGGATCAGATCAACGTTGGTAAAGCCCCACCATGTGGAAGTCTCTGTTGCTCTGGGCCAGCACTGTGCATTTCCCCATCAGAGAACAAATTCATCTCCTTGCATTTGCTTTTAAAAATGTTTCCAGTCAAAGGCTCTCAGGCTGTGAACTGCTGAGCTTTCTACTAGCTAGGGAGAAGGAATTACATTCCTGATATTATATTGCTCTCCAAACAAACAAACAAAGCTAAAACCACTGCTGGCCAATGCCAAAGTTCCACCTGTGATTACATTTTTACTCTCACTCCTCCTGCACTTTGGAATGTCATTCTGCTCTGCAAATGATGCCACTGAAGCCAGGGGAGTCTCGAAAATAAAGTACAAATCCGCAGGAGCAAAAGGATTTGAATCTAATCCAACAGCTCTGTAAACCATTTTCAAAGTTTTGGGCAGAGCTTTTGTAGATGGTTTTTTGTTTGCTTTCCTTAGCTTGGTCAAAGAAGTGACAAATTAATTATTTGCATAAGTGTTCCCATAGAGCAGGCACGGTATTTTAGTTAACCTGACAAAAGGCACCATCTGGCCTGGAGGAACAATTTGTTTCATCACAAGCGTTATGAGAACAGTTGAGAGCAAATCCTAATTAGTACACAAGGCAAGTCCAATTTTAAAACCACTTCTCAGGAATTTATCAGATATTAATTTAAAGTAAGGATGGCAGCCCTGGGGTACTCACTTGAATACCAATAATCCATGATGTTCTTCCAGATCAAAAGTATGACACAGCAGTGCTGTATTAACTGAAATTTAGGAATAAGTTTTAGTAAAATTTTCAGATAGGGTTATTTCCTGTGGGATTTTAATGTCATCTAATAGGAGATGCTACAAAAGGAAACATACCTTAATGCATTATCTGTTACATTACCTTTGTTTCAAATGAGTAAGTTTTTTAAGGTCTCAAAACAAAAGGCAGAAAACAAAAGCCAGAAAGAAAAATGGTGCTGCAGCACTTCTGACAAGGAGGCCATCATCAGTCTGCTTTCCTTGCTCAGTGTCTCCAGAATATTCCAGCATAGCTGTCCTACATTAACATCAGTGCAAGTGTCCTTAGAACTGCTGGAAAGGGACCTCAGGAGAACTCTGGTCCCATCTTGCGTCAGATACAGGGTTGACCACGTTGCTGAGCTCACACTAAGCTCTTACTGCTTTCCACAGTCAAATCAGTATTGCAAAACATGCTGGTAAACAGCATGTTGGCATTTGTAATCCCTTGAATGTTTATTTTATTATGGGACAATGAGAAATGCAGCAGTACTAAAGGAGCAGG
Organism: Myiotriccus ornatus; assembly: GCA_036023395.1. Classification (NCBI taxonomy): domain Eukaryota; kingdom Metazoa; phylum Chordata; class Aves; order Passeriformes; family Tyrannidae; genus Myiotriccus; species Myiotriccus ornatus. The sequence continues at coordinate 262,095 of JAYRBT010000178.1, read as the reverse complement.
AGGATGAGAGGATTTGGATTCCGCAGCACTCCAGAGAGGGAGTGGTTTGGGTAATGTTTCTGAACACTGCACTGTTCCTGCCATGTCTCAAACTGGAACTGGTAAAACTATTGCTCAGTTTTCATTGTCGTCTTTTAAGTATGCACAACATGGAGACTTCACACAAATGTACATTCACCACTTTACTCAGCCCTGCCAGTGGTTTTATTAAGCTGCTCACAGATCTTATATATTAGTTAGCACTGTGTGCTAATAGACTTACACCTAAAATCATAGCTGCTATTTTTTGCAAGATTCTAATAATTTTCAATCTGGAATTAATATTCCTTCCTGCTACACACTTCTGCTATTTTAAGTGAGATTTTAATTTTATTCTTGGGATCTGTCTTCAGAAGACATCTCTTAGAAGGTTTCACTATCAAATGCTATGGAACTGAGTTCTGTTTCATACTACAAGCTTTTAAGATGTTGGCACTTACTCTACAGTTCACACTAAACCTTTTCGCTTCAAAGAAATTAAGACTTTAATAGTATATATTAGTCACAGCTCTTGTCACATTAGTTCCTAATTTCTCTTGGTCTTCCAGAGGCTTGCCCCTTTGAGAAACAAGTGAGGTGTGGTTATAAGACGTTTCAACTGTGTTCACTCCAGGTAAAGTAAAATGGGATGGCAAAACACAGGCTGAACATTCAGAGGAAAATGTTTAAGTTGGCTGAAGGGTCATTTCAAGCTGTCTCTAATTTTTCCTTCCTTTGCCTTTAACAAATGCAGCATTAGCCCATCTAATGATGTGGGAGCACCTGACAGAACCCAGAGCAAACAACAGTCTGCTCTGAACACTCGTTCTTAGCCAAGTCTCCCAGAAACGCACTGAAATCAGTGATTCTAGTTTTGCAGGATTTTCAAAACTTTGTGTGACAGAACACCCATTGTTTGCATAGCAGTGCTCTGGCTCTGCACATAGGAGTGATACCACCCTGAATTCCTGATCCAAAATGAAATCAGCATACAAGAAATAGAATACAATCACTCAAAGCCCCTGTTGGCAACTTCAGAGCCATATGAAAACATTGTATCTCCCTGTATTTCACAGGCAGATTTGTTATATCCCTGGGTGTTATTTCCTAGTTTATGCCTATCAAGGAAAACACACAAGGCTTACCCAGAACACCACCAAAATTCACTGTAAAATAAGTGGTTTCTCCTTTACTTCAGAAAATTCTGTATTTTATAATTTGTCAAGCTTGCATGTCAGAAAAGGTAGCTTATCTGCAGAGGAGGACAGCTGGTCCTTTAATTCAGTCTGATTTGAAACGTGATGGCAACTTGCATCATATAAAAATAGAAAGATGAAGAGCTTAATCTGAAATTCCAAATTAAAATCCTATAAATGGTGAAATACTAGATATCATAAAGTGTTTTCTTTTTCATAGGTATCTGTATAAATTAACTCGTTATTTCAAAATTTATCACTTATTTTTAAAGAAAAAGACAATCCTTTGTCAACAATATAAAGGCATATTCTTAGCTGGCAAGACGAATTAGCTGGCATTATTCTTATCTGGCGAGGACTTTAGTGATATCCAGGTAGCTGCATAGTCTCCCATCAGCTTCAAGCATCTTCCTGGCCCCTGAGGCAGAGCACCCCTATTTTTCCATGCAGAGATGGGGCTCCCAAGTACATCCCTCTTAGCTGAGAGCAGGGAGGTTTCTCATTTAAACCACAGCAACTCTCTCATCAAAGCTCTCAACAGGAAACCCCCAGGCACATCAACACGTGTAACATTCTCCACTCCCCCTTTGCTGGTTCGTTTTTTTTTTATGAGACATATAACTAATCTATAACATTGAACTATAACATTTAACTATAACTAATCTTCAACTGAGGGGGAGTTTATCAGGTTGCTGTTTTCTAAATTGCCTATAATGATGCCTGTATCATCTGTCTTAATATCTAATTAAGTTCTTTGACACGCTGTTAGACTGAGGTTGGTGTTTTCTGCAGCTGCACTGCAAATCCCTCTCAGGGCTACAAACCACTTGAACAAAATAGATTCCCAGATTAAAAAAAAATAACAATATTAACAAATAAAATAATTTTAGTTGAGAGGTGACTTGTTAAGGTAAAAAATACACTTGTGGCCTTTTGTGTCCACTTTCCTGTAAAACGAAGGTTTAAAAGCCTCTTTTTTTTTGCCCACCTTAATTCACATAGAGACAAACTGGTTTTGCTGATGGGATGGGGGAGGACAATGATTCTGGCCCTGCCAGTGAAATAAGCTGAATTTTGAACAACTGAGCAGTGAAGACATTTGGGGCAATCTGTCTGGGATTCTTCAGTTTTAGTCAACTTCTATCCCGGTCTGGGAGAGAGGGAAAACGTGTTTTTTCCTTCAGTTCTGCAATCCCTCCCATAAGGGTGGGTGCTGCAGAGCTGACTGCAGGCAGAACAGAGGCAGCAGCTGCTGGGTACAGCAGAGTGAAATGGCCACAAAAACTCCCTTACCAGACACGACATCAGAGCCGTGACTTCTGCTGGGGTGACAATTGTACTCCTCCCCCTCTGTCAGCTGCTGGGACACACTGTAGAGGAGCCTTTGGAAAATAGGGTAAGGAGAGATTGGTGGAGTCATTTCCCACCATAATGATGGGCACATAAAACCTTGTTTGTCTGAGACCAGAGGGAAACAAAAATCGCGACAGTAAAAAGCATGCACAAGGAGATAAAGGCTTGAGCCTAGTTCTCCCTGGAAAAAATGGGAGAAAAATGGCTTTTTTCCAACGCATCCTTAATGGAGAGAGAGATTTACACCCTCAGTGATTTGTCGATTACACTCAGCAAGTGCTGCAGAGCCACATTACCCCAGACACAAAAGCATTGTTCTGCACTAAGCCCATCAGGATGTGTCACACATACACCTACCCTACCTCCTATTTCTATATGAGACAAATTCCATGACAGCTTATTTTCTGGTTTACCCACAGGAAGGTTGATGTGAAAATGTCCTTTTCCCCCACTCCTTCTCTAGGGAGGAGGTGGCTGTCTCAGAGCATAGCATTATCTCACTGGTAGCTGATGGTATTATCCTTCATCAAGTAACAAAATTGATCTTTCAGTGATCTACAAGAAAGGGATGCCTGCACTCTGTTTCTCTAAAATAATTTCACTTGGCCTTCCTCTGTGTTTGGTATTTTTCCCCTTGAGGAAAAGCAAGTTATTAAAACAGTCCAAAAGAGGCAAATAAATAACTAAAAAAGCTGAGTCACTAAGACGTGTGCTAACAGTCCTCAAGGTTTGGGGACATAGCTGTCACATGCTTAGTTGTCACTGAAGCAAAAGGAAGTGCAATGACAGAAAATAAAGACCTAACTTTTGGTTCAGCTTCAATTTATGCTTTGAACACGGAAAGCACAGAAGTGCTCCACTTTAGAGAGCGATCCTGCTGTAACCTCCTACTGACCTCTGCATGGAGGTGCTGAGAAACTCCATGTTTGAAAAGGATGTAATTAGTAGTAATGATTAAGAATCATACAATAATTAGTACTTAAGAAAAACACTTGTCCTTGAGAGCTTTCAGTTAAAAATTAGAAGGAGATCAGAGCAAAAAATGATCCAAATCAGTAATATGATACTTTGGAACAGAAATGGGATCTGCTTTTACCTATGGAAAGAGTTAGGCATATCTTAGATTGTACCAGTAATTCCACAGTTGGAAAACACAAAAGCAAAAGATGGAGTACCCCTGAACAATATTCCAGGCAAGGAAATAAATGAGCAGATATCAACTGGTAAGAAACATCCCAAGGAGAAAACACCTGTATAGCATTTGGAAACCGGGTATTATATACTGTTAGTTTTAATAAAACTTCTTTGCAAGGTTACTCCAGTGAGATCATATCACATTCTTAGGATACTACCTCCAGGAGATCTCAGCTTCCCACCTCTGAATCCTCATACCCCAAAGCCTCACTCACTGGTTTGCCTCTTGCACCAGCAGGCACTGCTCCAACTCTGGCTCACCAAAGGGAATATTCACCAAACCCAGCCTCCAACAGAGATCTCTGTTCTTCATAACTCTAATATCTCTCCTGTGGTCCTTACATCAACGTCCTGTAGCTTGAGTTACTCACTGTCTCCTGTCTGCAATTTCCCTGCGGCTCTGCTCTGCCCATTTTATTTACTCCCAGTGACTCCCAAGCCTTTCTGGAACTGCTCTTTCATTGTTTATACCGTATGCTACTGCTCCTTAGAAGACTGAGAATATCTTCTGAGCACCTAACAACAGCACAAGGCTGCCCATCTTCACATGCCAACTTTCCCAGGATGTCTTTCCGTATAAAACTATAAGGCAAAAATCAGTGCAGGAAGGGAATCCGTAATTGGCACTGCTAGGGGTGTGTGCCCACCCTACTTCATTTTACAAGTATATTGTGAAAACACAGACTATCAAGCCCACTTGTTTTTGGTGCATTTTCTCCACAGATGTTTTTAATAGTCCTCTCTTCAGTTAATGAACCCTACAGGCCAAGGCCCATGCGCTCACCCAAGGGACAGGCTCAGCGCTGCCTGGCACATTCAAAATTCACAGACTGATGAGAGTTTGGAGCACTTCATGTCTGAAGTGATTTCTGGAGTGAGTGTTTCACAAACTGCTGAAACTTTTTAATAAAATAGCCAGAGCATTCACATAATTAGGCCTAATATCACTTCCAAAGGGTTTCCAAGTCAGAGATTGATGTTATAGCAGGCACTCACACAGTGTTCCCAACCTGCCCCGTGGGAAGGATGTACATTCATAGCTGTCCAGGAACTCATTGCTTGCTTTTAACCTAACTGCATTTTTTTTCCTACCATTTTCCAAGTCTGTAAATCTGTTCACTATTGTAATAGATTGATTACAAGTTTGTCTAAGTACCTGGTTAAGCATTTCTTTAACAGTTTAAACCTTAAGGAGACAGCGGTCTAGACTGCAATCAACATCCTTTGATATGCATATCTGGGAACTGACGAGGAGCCAAAGAAACAACAACTACTGGTAACAGAGGAAGAGAATGTATTACAATCAACATGGAGAGTGCCGCCACGTCTGAAGCAGAAACATTACCTTTTGAAAGAACTAACCGATAGTTAATTAATGTGTAACAACTTATGTAACCAAAAAGATATAAAAAGCAGGTTTTTCAAACTACCGGTGTGCTCTTTTGGGTCCAATATGACCCAGGACTGCACCCAGCGCTGAGAACCCAGCACTGCAATAACATTTCTTGTAATCCTTTATTATTATGCAGGTATTCTTTGCCATCTCCAAAATCTAAAAGAAGGATTCACTTCTAACAATTTGGGAATTTTGTCCAGGATTTCCGTCCGGTGGCTCTGAGCTAGGAGGCCTGTGTGCCAGGAAGATGCATCTTACCTGTAGTTTGGCAATTCTGGAAGCAAACCTTCTGTTCAGAGCAGCCGTGACAGAGAACCCTGAGACAAGCGGCTGCAGAATAAAAGGCAGGAAAAAAATTAAACACACAAAAGTTGGTAAAGTACCACAAGGAATATTGTAATTTAAAAAGATGCTCCGTTTGTAAAACTTGCGTGTCCCCAACGAGCATTCAACATGTTGTACTGTTCTGTTTTCTATTATATACTAATAAATATATTCTTTACTTATAATTTAGTTATCTTGAGCATTTCTAGGTAACTTATAACAACTACCTTATGCAATTTATTGCCTTCCTTGAATACTGCATTGTTTAGCAGGTCTCAGTATTATTGCTGCTTTCAGTCCTCATTTTAACACTTCACCCCCTTCTTAGAGCTTCAGGGTCACTGCAGCCAAAACACAGAAACTCCTTCTTCATCCACGATACATCACCCCACACTTCAGTCATCTTCACTGTTTCAGAGATGATACTCCCTCCTAACCAACCATCTACTTCCACAGCTGAAAGCAGGCCCCAAGTGCTGAGTACCACAGTTCTCATCTCTAGGGATTCACATTTTCTCTATAGCTTTCAATTCCTTCTTGAAAGAAAAAGAACAAAAGCCTTTCACCTTTGTTGTGATTTAACCCAGCAGGCAGCTCCACTCCCTCCCTGCCCCCAGCAGTGGGATGGGGAGAGAGAGAACCAGGAAAAAAAGCAATCGCTCACCACCCCACCGACTGATGCTCAGCCAGCTCCTGAGCAGCAGCCCCTGGCCAGCTTCCCCGCAGGCTTAGTGGCAGCACCATACACCTTCAATTGTAAAGATAAATTACCTCAGAAAACAGACTTTTCGTTTCACTTTCTCCGAGGAAAGCTGCTGCAGGTTCCAGGACATGAACAGTACTTGGCTTCAAAGGCTGCCACATGTGACTGCCCTTCTTTGACAGCACAGGCTGTTCAACACATTACACAGATCAGGGCCAGTTAGGAATCATTTTCCCTGCATTTATTTTATGTTGATTCAAGTAACAGAATCAGACATGTTAGCAAGATTTGTGCATATATGCTGAGGAAAACATACTTATTCAATTTGCTATTCAGTTTACTCCTTAGGTAATGCTCCTTGATTTCTCTGGAGGGTTGGAATGAGGACACAGAGAACGGAAGACAGAAGAACTTCCTGACCAGATTTGTACCATCTCTTATGCCTAATGTAATAAAGTTACTTGGATCACCTAAGGGCAAAACTGCATAACTCTATGCCATGAACATGTAACAGTTTCATCCTTCCTCCTTCCCTTATAAAATAAGTTGCTTCCAACACAGCCACTGTCAGCCAGAAGTAACTGGGTAGTGCCTTCTCTGCCCCAGTCAGACAAGGTGCCACCCTTACGCAGGGCACACAGGCAGATTCAGCTCAACAAGAGTACCTGGTGGGACGTGCACAGTGTAGAAGGAGCTGCCTGAAGTACCAGTTGGGAAATGAGGGTCCTAATCCTGCAAAGACAGGCAGGACATTTGCCCGGCAAAGGGGTGTCAGACAGACCCTTGCAATGGGGGCCCTGAGTAGCACCTGAGCAAGAGGGAACTTACGTGACACCTGCTCGTGTGTGTGTTCAGTTGATTGATACAAGGCTTCCTTCACCAGTGAAATCAATCTCATATAAATTGGAACATACACACAAAAATCCTACCACTGCCTAAAGACATATTTCCATTAGTATGTTCTCTCTTTCTTTCGATCAGCTTAGTATTTATGGGGTGGCTGGAAAAGAATCCTATTCATTATTTATAAACATTGATTTTAAGCAAGTCATTCAATTAATAAGCATGAATTACCTAAGAAAATAGTGTTTACCTTATTTTTTCTCTCTGAAGAAAATTAAGCATTTAATTATTAATGGGATTTTATTGTTGAATTCAGTAAACAAGTCCTCAAAAATAACAAAGGGGGACAGAGATAACTACCTATGGTACAGTTAAACAATGTCAATAATAATTCCAGTGTTTACTGCATATCTTAATTTAAGGAAGTACTGGTGCTGATTTAGAAAGACAGCTGCATCTAATAAAAAGCAAATAGCCCTTGGCTCCAGTATTTTCAGTATTTTTATATTTGAAAAGGCTTCTTTTCACCAGAGGCCTTTATCTTCTGTCTAGAGCAGCTCTGCTGTGCAGATCACTCATTATGGTAACAGGCTGCAATGAAAAACTCTGTGGAGGACACAGATCAATTAGTCAATGGCATTCACTTACCAATATTGATTAGGCCATGCATTGTTTCACTTCCCCTGTGATTCCTTCTGTCATGAGGAAATGGTTACACCTCTCCTGTAGGGCAGAGGAAAATGGGATTCATGAAAATGAAATGACTGTGAGGTTTATAAAAATCCCATCTAACTTGAATGGAAAATGGCCAACGAAATAAGCAAAAAGCAAAAGGCAATGAAACAGCTTGGGCTCAGCTCTGCTCTGACCATGCAGCCCTATGGTGAGACCATTTGGTACATGCTAATTATCATACATGTTAATAATTCCCAGACCAAGAGCACCCAAGAATCAAGCTCTGCCAAAGTACTGGCTTTCAATCATTTTTTTTTAGGTAACGCTTTTTTTTCCCCCTTCGATCCCAATCTCTTACAAATTCTTGTAGTCCCCATTTCCATTTCCTGGACTTCTGGTTACTCCCAGTTTTCGGTCATCCTTATCCTGTAAACATTTTCCACCTCCTGATGATAGGTCTGCCATACATAGCCAAGAACATACATAGCTGTTCTGCTAACACATTCTCCTGATGAATCTGTTGCTTTAGCAGTTCTTAAAATGTCAGCTTTTTCATTACCGCAATATTTTTTACTCCATTAAAAAAACTTACAGCAAACTATTAATTTTTTATGGGTTATCAGTTACAATCCATTTACATCCAGGCAAAGTGCAACAGTTTATAAAATTGTGTGTTGTGTGATATGTGACTGATGAGATGCTGTAACCTATTGAGCAAAAAATATTTCCCTTAGTCTGCTCTTCTGAAATTATTCTTACAGCTGAGAAAGTCTTATGGTCAGGCCAAAGCCTGACTTCCTACATCTGCACTCCTGCTTGTGTTTATTGCTCTGGCTAAGGAAGCCATCAGCAAGGAGAGGCAGCCTGCCAGAAACAGGATAGCTGTAGTCTGAGCACTCCTGCTCACTTCCAAGTGAGTTCCAAGGCAGCTGGGAACACACACGGTGAGCACAGGCACTTGCAAGCCCCCAGGCTGACCCACGTGCAGTGTCTCTCATACTGCACATCGATAGTTCACAAACTACTCAGGAGACAAAATGAGTTTTTAGATGCAGTCTTACTCTGTTTTACTTTTTATCTTAAAATTTATCTCCCATGCCTGGAAATCTGTTTTCCACCAGTTCTACAGCCTAATTTATGCAGGTGGTGTGGCAAGTTCACTGACCACATCACTGCACCGCTCAATCATCACTGCAGTTCTCTGCTCAGGCCTACCTGTGCCTGCTCTTTTTTCCTGCACTGCCCTTTTCCATGCAGTGTTTTCCATGAAGCCCCAATCCCTCCTGAGTGCACAGCACACTCTCCACCAGCACCCACCTCTCAAAAACACCCTAATATCCACCAGCTTCCCCCCAAAGCCACTTTGTGACCCTCTGCCTGCCCTTCAGGCTCTGCATGTTCCCAGTGATGCTTCTCTTTCCCTTCTCCCTGCCAGGGAAAGGGTGTCCTGCCAGGTGCCAGCACTGCACCCTTGCTGTCACACAACCCCCTCTGTGTCTGAGCAGCCCTGCAGAAGGCAAAGCCAGTCGCTGCTCCTTGGACAGTTCACTTCGCTTCCCATCTCCTGCCTGCATGTCCCCCCTCCTCTCTTATCCTTTGCCATGTTAAAGAAGCCACAACTTTACGTGCTGCAAAAGAAACGCATCTCTATAAACTAAATGCTTTAAGAGTCAGTATAGTTAATTCTTTACAGCTGTTCCACTGTAATAAATACCCACTGAGACTTGTAACAGAGGGACTGGAGTGTGTCAGTGGGAAAGGTGTGTGTGGCATCCGACCACAGAGCTGTTCAGAACTGACAGGATCATTTTCGTACAGGTAATTCCTCTGGAAAGAAGGGTTATGTGCCAGACTTGGAATGGCAGATAGGCAAGGGGCAAATGAGTTAAATCCCAAAGGCAGACTGAGATGCAGAAAAAAGTCCAGGGATTACTTTGAAGTTTCTGATCCAGTGCTCTGGAGTTTTTAATGTGAATTAAGGGTGTTTTAGAAGGACTTATTCCTCAGCTCAGGGAACACTGAAATGGAAGAAGATGCCCACTCATGCATCATAGGGACTCATGGGTGCTCCTGGATTTAATACGGGAATGGAAAATAGCAAGAAATTTACCAACCTATGGAATGTGGTCAAACGCACATCATGTTGGCTGGAGCCTGCCTTGACTTCTTTTCTGGTCCAGTTCATATTTCTGGCTCCTCTATGTCTTCACAGATCTATAATTTGAAAAGTAAGGCTGAATTTCAATTCTGTGGCAAAAGATCCACACAGAAAACTTTCTTGTGGGAAATTCCTTCTGAAGCCAGCCCAAAACAATTCTAGGGCTGTTGGGTAGAGAGGCCTGTCCTTGCTGTCTCTGTCAGTGAAAAGCAAAATCCAAAGAACAGGTGCCTCTATACAACTGCATCAATAATATTTCTAAATTATTTTTCTTTTTATTAATATCTTATTAACTGTCACACTTAGTCATTGCTTCTGAAAGCTACTGCATTACAAATAATCCAAAGCATTCTTAAGTAAATAAGAGGAAAAGAGAACAAAGATAGTAAAGCTATTTTGTTTGCTTAGTTTCCCGCTCAGTTTCATCAGTCATTATTACATATTGCCTGTAATTCTGTTGCTCTCATTAAAACCTTTTATTCTTGATTCAGGGATATATTTTAAGCAGTTATTAAGGTTAGAAACTACCAGGCTGCCCAAGTAATTTTTCTAACTTACCCACAGTTCTCTTCTGTTCACACAGAGGGAAAAAAAAAGTAGTAAAAAACACAGTAGGTTATAAGTGAACTCAAGAAGTAACAGCCTGCAGATTTCAATGTCCTACTTGGTTCTTGTTAGCCCCTCTTTTATCCCTTCCAGTCTGGCAGGGGCAGGCCAGCATTCCTTTCAGCACCTCCAAGTGACTCAATGGTCCAGACAGCAATTGGGCTAGGAACTTGATTTAAAAACCACAGGATAACACCATGAGGACGTCATGTGCCCCTTACAATCCCTTCTCTAATTTGCATTTAGGTACAACCACCTTGATTAGAGATGTGAAATGCATTTTAACATGTCCAATGATTAGTTTTCCATAACTTTAGTTTTCATATAATCTTAGAGCATAAATGTTCTTTCCCAGCTAAATAAAAAGATGCACGTAACACATGGATAGATTTACTTAAGAGCACTGTGTATATGGTTTACAACATACCTTAAGTATGACTAAAAATAGAACAGAACAGTACAGAAGTTGTTCTGCTTAAGTGTTGCAATGTCTCACAGGAACACTTTAAAGGAGAAAGAAGAACAATATTCACACTTGGTATTCACAGCCTGTTCATTACACATTTCTAGAAATGTGCCCCCTCCCCACCCTTAATTAAAAAGAAAACTGAAAGAGTAGGAGGAACAAAAATGCTCTCAACTTCAATGACAGTATTGGAAAATAATTATTTCCAAACTGCTTATCTGTTTAAAAAAAAGCTGGCAAGCTACCAGGATCTTGATTGCTGTAAGCAATTTTATAACTGCTCTATACAGATAATTTTAACAAAGAAATTAATTTCAGCCTCATAATAAGTCTCATCTCATTACCAAAACGTCTGTGCTGCAATGGAGCCTTGCGCAAAGAACTGTTGGTGGAGGATTTTGTCTGCAGACAGTAAACAATGTCTTCCTAAACGTCTTCCTGCCTTGAAAAACTCCACTTTGGAACTCTGAATGCCATTAAACATAACTCTTCCTAAGTGTGAAATAGGAGGTGAAATATTGTGAAATAAAGCAAAATTCTTCCCAGTTTCAATTGTATTTTGCCCACTGGATTTAAGAAAAGCTACTTGACTTGGAAGTGTTACCTGGGAACACCACACAGCTGTTACAGCTGGGTCCATGGATCCCTAAAGCACCTGGATGAGAACTACGTGGTGCAGGTCCTGAGGGAGCCCACTAGGGAACATGCCTTCCCTGGTTTTTTTGCTTGTTAACAGAGGGGTTCTCCTGATTAGTGGCTGTCCTGGCCACAGTGACCATGAAGAAATCGAGTCTGAAACCTCTGGTGACAGGAGGAAAACTGTCATCAAAACTTCAACCCATCATGCAACAGGCAGTACAAACTAGGGCTGGGCTATCACCAACCTTGTGAAGCTTAACATGGTCAATTATATCATGAACAAACACTCAATTACTTCATGCATGAACACCATTGTGGATCCCTTCCAACTCAAGATAGTCTACATTTCTAAAAAGAAGTGGTGTCCTTCCTTTGTGAAATCCATGATACCCTTTACTGGTTCTCCTCTTCACCCAGGACATTTCTATTACGTCCCTAAGTCCTCCAACAATTCTTTGAAAAAGCTGGAAAACACAACATGACCCAGATCCAAAATTAAAACTTGACAGAAGATACAGCAATAAGATCTGGATGCTTTGAGCCAATTTATGGTCACTGTGCTTTGCAAAAAAAGGCACAAAACAATAACAGAGTGCGTAAGAGCCCATAAATCCTGGCACAGCAGCTCTCATGCCTGCAGCTCTCAGATGGCACTGCCTGAGCTGCTCTCTTATGAATAGCCTGATTTTTTTCTGCTACCGTTCTTACTGGTGTTCTTGTTACAGCACATCAACCAGGGTATAAAAAAAATGAGCACATGATATATCCTGATGAAAATCCTGATGCAGGTTTCAGCTTTGCTAGTGCACAACTTCGCTGGGCAAGAATCTCATCTCTGAGAGCTACAGTGCCATTTTCTGCTCCTCCACATCCCATCCAACAGCCTGCAGAGCGCAGATTTACTGGTCCAGAGGCATTTTGTCACAAGGTGCTCCTCACCACATGTTCACTGGTGTACCTGACCATGCAAATCAACATCTCTCCATGGAGCACATGCTGCTAGCAGCAAGAAAACAGAATGTTTTCTTCAATCCAGCACATCATTGCAACTTCAACTTCATTTCACCATTTTTTCCCCAGTTACAAAATTATTCTCTTCACCAATTTTGCTTCCTTGGCATAAACTCATTTACAGCTTTGTAGACACTGCCTGCATTTAATACAGAAAATAACCTTTTTTTGTTCTTTAATTTTTCTCCAGAAAATTAATATAAAAACCCTTCCCTAAGATTTTTTTGGCTATAATTAAATGTGTCTGATTTTTTACTTAAATTTCCTATCTCCTCAGAGATTCTTCATTCTTCCTTTCCTTGTTTCCACAGCAACCCTTCCACAACTCTCATTAAGCATTTTCCTGTTTTCTTCTAATTCTATAAGGAAATCATGACTTTGGGGGTTGTTCTTTGTTTTCTAACAAATGCAGAAATGTTTTTATTTACGTCTTCAGACAAAATAAAATAAGGATTTCGGTACAATGCTCATCTCTATCTTGCAGCAATTAGATGAGTCTCTAAAATTTCATTTAAATAAGCAGTACTGTCATCAGTCTGTCATTTCACCAGGCTCCACAACCATCACAAGAGTTTGCAGTCCAAAGTGGGGAAGGAATCTTCTCTGGAGCTCTTTTAAATAACTCATATGGGTGAATCTGTCAGCAAGACTGAAGGAAAACATCCATTTAACTTAAAATTTTTGAGTAAGTACTAATTAGAACTAGTATCAGTCTCCAGTGATTACTACAACCCAGTTCTCACCTAGGGAGAAATACTGAGTCATCACAGTTGAAAACTGTGGTGGTAATCCACATAAAGGCTGCTCACCCAGATCCAGGTTGTAGGAGATACTATTTCAAAGGAAAAAAAGAGACTAAAGGGATGAGCTGGGTCTCTTTATGCTGTTATTGCCCTGCGTTTCTTTCCTTTCCTTGCTTTTGCTTCCAGTATATTTTATAAAATGCACTAGAAATTACTCTATAGGTAGATGCATCTATGCTTAGATGTCGCTATGCTATAACTGCCAGAAGTGTATCTAAATAATGGAATATCTCATTTAAAACAATGGAAAAACCATATCAGGTTCTATGCAGCCGCTTCCAGAAGACACGAGAACTGACCTTTCACCCCCCCGAGACTCCCACTGAAGTCCAAGACAAGTCTGTGTAGGAGCTAATCCAGAGGGACAAGGGTTTATTTTTCTCCTCTAAGCAAAACACAATTAAGTTCAGACATGAATTATTTTCTGAGGCCAACAGATAACAAACAGTTAGACTCTATTGCAAACGCTATTAGATTTAACGTTCTGGTTCATACAAATAAATATACAGACAGGCATTTTGTGTCCCAACTGTTTCTGTATGTTGTTTACACTTAATGGACTTTGTTAAGAGATGTGGAGAAAGGGACCATCCCTAACACTGTGCATTTTACATGACGTGACACCTGGCTTCCAGACCTCAGCTGAGTAGGGAAACACAACTGAGAGGATTAACTTCCACTTCCAGCCCCGACCTTTGCCAACCACAGTTTTTCCTCCTCTCCTCCACCAACAGCGGATGCAAAATTCAATGTCACTTCCTAATTTATTGGAAAACATATGCCTGAACCTTTTCAAAAGGATTGTCTTTATGGCCTGCTTTTTTCAGAACAGGTTGTTAATAGCACCTGTTTGGGGTTTTCCTACTGGGTCTGTGACACCTCAAAGTCAAGTCACTTCTCAGTTTCCAGACCTCCTCATGTTTTATGCCAATTGCATCAAGGGGTACATTTGCTACAGCAGCTGTTCCTTCCATATTCAGAGGATTTCGAGCTTTTAAAATAGTTACCTGTAAAAACAGAACAAACCTTAAGGTACAGCATTCAAAGGACTATTATTTTCACCAGCTTGGAATATAAAAATACCTATTTAAAAAAAAACATCCTCCTACACTATATGGGGAACAGAAGTACAGCTCAATGAGAACTTCTCTTGAAAGATTTTTCTTTGAAAATACACCAATTTATTTAAGCACTTTTCTACTGAGGCCTGACCTTTTAGTAAAGTTACCAATTTGAATTAAAAAAAAACTTCTACTGACAAAGATTTCTCAGCTCCAAATTGAGTTTTTTGTCCAAACCAGATAAAAAATTTGGCTGCGCCCTTTCAGAGCCCATGTTGACTCTCCATGCTACAACTGGACCAGGGAAGTGATGGGGACCTGAGTGGAACAGTGTTCCGTTTTTGCAGAAGGAGCTGGATGCTTCCAGGCAGAGGTTTAATCACCTCTGGCTTTCTGGCTGGCAGCAAATGACACATTTTTTTCCCCCATGGTCCTTAGAAGTTTTTCCCTTCAGCACCTCTGAGGCTAGGCTGGGTCAGCTCCCTGCTCGCCTCAGCAGCTTCTCAGCTTCTCTGCACAAGCTGCAAATCCTCAGAAGGCTGTTACAAGTCCTTCCTTCCTGATCCTCATCTGCCTCCCACTCAATGCACACAGAAGGGGCTGTATCCTAAAACATCTCTAGGGGCAGCCCAACGTTCGCTGGAAGGACAAGAGGAATACGTGGTTCTACGTTGTTTTAAGCACTGGAGCAGATAAGTGAGACCACCTGACAAAGCAAGCGAAACCACACCTGGCAGCAAATCCTATGCACTGTCTGTTATCTTAGAATCACAGAATATCCTGAGTTGGAAGGAACCCACCAGGATCCTCGAGTCCAACACCTGGCCCTGCACAGGACACCCCAAGAACTACACCATGTTCCTGAAAGCTCTGCTACACACCTGCTGGAGACACACTGACCCTAGAACACAGCAGATCAAAGTGCCCTGTGCCAAATCAGCTTTACATCAGCACAGTTAGACAGTCTCTGACTATGGTGTTCATGGATGGAACCAGTGCAGAGCTGCTGGGATTGCTACTTTGCCAAGGAATTTCATTCTAGGTTTAGTATCTCCTAGAGATCAGGATTTGCCCCCAATTCTATTCTCCTCTTTAATACCACAGCTGGTGTTTTGGATCACTGTTTCATCTTCAAAGTCATCGAGAGTTTGTGGAGTTGGGATTTTTGTTTAATGAGTCAAAATACTTGTGCAACTTTCCAAAATTTTATAGAAATTACAGGTAGAAGAAAACTTCTGTCAGACACTGCAGATATTTTCTTTATCTTTATAATAGCAATACCTGTTTAAACACCTTTCATTCTAACTTTAACACTTATCTGCTCTTGAAAATTGAATTACAATACTTCAACAGAGTTCAGAATAATTCTTATGAAAGCTAACGTTTTTCCATCAAAAATAAGGTACATTTGGACACTTTAGGTTGAATTTCTTGCTAACATCTTTTCTGTATAAGCTAATTTTAAAGAATTCTCCTGATTGAATTGGCATTGCTGGTTTGCCTCAGCCCATGGACTATATTAGAGGCAACCAAACAATTTCTTTCAACTGTAACTTGCAAACTTTGGGATTAATTGTAAAAAATGTGACTTCCATTGGGAGAGGAAAGCAGACATAGGCTGCTAAAGGCAAATCAAGTGCTGAACTCTAACACAATAATTTCCTTACAAGCTGTCAATTTATTCTGAGAAAAAATAGTAAACAAGTGCTAATTATGATAGCCCTATTCAGCCTTCAGGCCCCTGAGTGGCTAGAGAGCTCCGAGCCCTGCTCGTCTCCCTCAGAGGGAAGGTCTGAGACTCCTCCTGGACCCCAGGGAGCTGTGGGCTGCCCTGCAGGCACTCCTGCCCCTCAGCACTCACAACCCCTTTTTGATTCTATGCCTCTTACTGGGTTTAGTTACCATGTTAAGGCAGGCCCTTGGAACTCCAAGATACACACACTGCAAAATTACAACTGGACTTCTTCAAGGAATTTCTGTGCACAGGTTTTGGTGTGGGTGTTCTTCTTTTACCAATATCATTTGCTTCAAACCATTTCCTGGGAAGTCCCAGTTTTCCAGGTTTACTTATAACAGTCTTCACAGGATTGTAAGAAGCTTGGTAATAAACGTTGCAGTTCATCTGAGCCAGTGCTGCCTGAGGAGCTGAGCCTACAAAAGACTGAGTAATAAAAAGTTCCTCTCCAGTTCCATTAGGGCCAGCAGGTTTTAAAGTGTTCTTTCACTGCATTTTAGGAAACACTCCAGAAAAAGGCAGGACAATTTTGCCTCTAAATTGTCAGCATCTTATTGATGGGGCAGCATAGATCTGCTGCAGCACATTTAGGACTAGGATATATTTTTGAAAGACATTACACTCAGAAGGTGACACTATAAAGCAGAATACAGGACCTACGTGTGCAAAAACACACATGCACCTCACCTGGAGACTGAATACAAACAGTTATACATTGTCAACCATCTGCTTCTCCAATTAGCACACTTAAACAGCTGAGTGCTCATTGATTCCCAACTAGAAAGTCACTTTTTGAAAGTACAGATTTTCAGAATAAGTCCAATTCTTACCACCAACTAAACTGTTAAGGTAAAATTAGGCAAAAATTATCTGCTTTTTATGTTGTTTACAAGATGACTCAGTTGTCTCTATACATTTTGTGAGTCCTACCCTATGTCTGTCTCACAGCTTAAGGTTTTAGTCTCATTTTAAGATCTAGAAATAAGCTTAAGGTTAAATAAATCAGTCTTAAAACCATTACTGTCCTTCACTGGTGCCAGATCACATCAGTACAAAACACTTAATTTGCTCTGGCTTTTAGTTATAAATCAATCATTCCAAAAGTTCATACACATTATTTGTGTAACTTTTGTTAGTTAATAATGAAAGACACAATGACAATTACATCTAAAATAAGAAAGCTTAAACATTCTGAAGCCATCTGATTTCATTATGCAAATGTGATAACATGTTAATAACAACACATACCGTTTCAGAAATATGACTTGACTTGGTACTTAAGTCATTTCAACTTCATTAATTATGTGGAAGGTGGAAGAGTCAGTTTAGGTCACAGTCAGGTAGCACACACATATGGAAATGCACCATATTCCTGAATTTAGGTCATAATCTGGCAGCACACACATATGGAAATACACCATAAGGCACACCTGTGCTAACAAGAATCAAATAAAATTTTCAATAAATTTATTACTTGCCCTCATAATTTTCAGCATGAACTGAAGGATGTACTTGGGGCTTTATCATCTGTGCCACCGTACAGTACATTTTAATTCTTTTTAAAATCAGCCAGCCTGGCCCCACAAGCTCTCTTGGGGTTGAGCTCCTGCACAAAGGAGCTGGATGGAGCTGCCCGTCTTCCCTGCGATGCCTCACGGTTGCTCAGCACCTTCCTCAGTCATTACACCTTGTGCAGAGAACAGAGTGTGCTAAACACACATCCTGAGACTGATCATATTTATTCATGAGCAACTCTGCAACTGTCATTGGGCTTCTGACAAGACAACTTCACAGGGGCTGCTGCTTAGCTTGTTCAAAGAAATCAGGCAGCTTACAGCTCTGGTTACATCCCAAACATCTGTTGGCATCACAGGGTTCATCAGGTGCCTTGTGGGTGAGCCATGTCCCACCTAGCCAAGCAACAGGGCTTTTGCTTAGTGCCTGGCCTTTGGCAGGTGCTGATTTGGTAACTTGGCTGAGTAGCTGTGGGCAGGCAGCAGAGATGGGTCAGGAATCCACGTTCAAAAAGGGGAGCACCATGTCACTGCTAAACACAGATCACCCAAGGGCCGGCACAGCTACACCTCACTCCACAGTGAGGGGGTACAGCTGAGCAATCAGCACTTGGAACAAAGGTGAGCTGTGTAAGTGCTGAGAAACAACTGAATAAGGACAAACACAAGAACCTCAAAGCCTGGGAACAGAAGGGGAAGTATTCTCTTTCCAGAGGCAGATTTGTGCTCTCAGGTTAAGGATGCCATACTGGCAGTGCACAATCATTTCTGCTCAGCTGTCCCTTCTTGCTTGAGGCAGGACAAGTTTCTTAGGGAATGTAAAAGCATATGGATATAGTTTCCTAATGATTTAGCAATTAATCCTATGGAAAATTATCAGACATAATTTCCCCCCACAAGAAGAAGGGGAAAATAACCACTAAGCATTTAATTTAACCTTATTTGATTCCACTGTAATAGCCTCAGATAATATTTTTACCTACAATCAAGATAAGAATTTTGATGCAAGTCTTCTAAAGGCTTCCTTGAGGGAATGTCCTCAGATGAGAAAGGGAAAAACACATTTTGATTTAAGGAAACAGGTTCTCTATTAGTTTGTGTTTACACAAACCCAAAAATAAGACATTCAGATCAAAGCAGCATCTGAACTCTCACTTAAAGAAGCTGCAAAAGCTTTTCATAAGCAAATGCTAGAACTGAAAAGCATCAATCATTTTTGCAGTGCTATGGTAATTTTTTGGGTTGAAATGCAATAAAAATCTCTTACGCTACTGAAAAATATTTTCAATATAGATATAAGATTAAAATGGTAAAATATGGGGATAAGTTTGAGTCTTGACTATACACATGCAACCTTACTGGAGATTGCACAGATGCAAATCGGATAAATTTTACCTTCCCATTTTTTTAGATAATATTTCTGCCATATTTTGAAATTCAAAAAATACGTTGCTATGTGTGGGATATACTCTGCATTCAACATAAATGCAGTCAAAAGTGAGAAACAAAATCAATTCCTTCAGTGATCAAAGACTGTACACACTGGTCCTGCATATTCTGTGTCAGCACAACCGTAAATCCTGCCTTCCAAAAGGGGAAATAGAGAAGCAGGTGGGTGTTTGCCCCATCAGATTGGACATGTGGACAACCCAAGATCCCAGTGGGGTGATGAACAGGGAAGATGTTGGCTCAGTTACCTTACAGACAGAGCAGGAGCACACACACATCTATGGGGGCGGTGGGTGCTGGACCTCCGGGGCCTCCACTGCAGGGGCACTTCTCCTATAGCCAGAGTTCATCTCCAGCTCCACCCAACCAAGGGGGGCTCTCCAGCTGTGGGGTCCCTCTTAAGGTGAGCTAAGAATGCACATCTCACACAGAGCCCCCACGCCCAGGAACTGAACACGGGCAGCAGCTCAGGCAGAGGCTCTCTCAGAAGGCTTTATGCTGGGTTGTAAAAGCCACAAGTTAGTCCTGAAAACAACACCATAACTAACACACATTGTTCACACACAACAGCTGCTTCTGGGACCTCAACAACTCATTTGTTATGCTGCACCTTTTAGGAGTGCAATTAAAAACTTATGTTGACTTACAATGAAAAGCACATTTCAGTATCTGCCAGCTTTATTTGTCTTTTCATAATATTCCTCTTACTACAACAATTTTGATGCTACTCAGGAGATTTCCAATTTGCTTCCCGTTTTATTTGGCATTTGCACTTTGGTGGAACCTAAAAGTCATAGTCAGGATTAGGCCCATTCCATGAAACACCACATGTGCTAATCCTTTTTTTAAAGCATTTATTACTCAGTCTCTGTGGGAGGCAGCCCTTGGCAGGCTTTTCAAGGACAAAGTACTTCCAACACGGAATTTAGAACAGTAACATTGCTGTTCCTTTTTTTATTGTAAGAATTACATGTCATTACTGCATACTCTGCATAAATTCAATATGCATTCAGCCTTCATAAAACAGTTTCCCTTTTTTAGCACCGATTACAGATTTACTCCATGAACCAATTCTGACCAGGTTCAGCTGACACCAAACATCTGTGCCTGTTCAATTTCCCTGTCACCAAACAAAGACAATTAAACTCGGCGATAATTTATGGAGGACAGTGCCTGTTTCCTTTCTGAGTACAGGTGTAATGTGAATAGGCTAAGAGCTCCCTTCTGACTGGATACAAATCTCAAGGGAAGGCTGTACGTGCTGCAGCACAACTGGTGAACAGGGCAGCAGTTGTGCAGAACAATGTGCAGGACTGTCATACAGAGGGGCACCATAAAGAAATCGTGGGCAGGTTTCATTTTGCATTTCCAAGCACATCCTGTTTACCAAGAAATATCCTCGCTTTTGCTTTTCCTGAATTATCTCGTTTCTAGTCGCAGCTCAGGAGAAAATATCAGAACGTCACAGTGAGTGATACAAAGCCAACTTGAATTCTTAGTAGGAGGACAAATAGCAGTATCCACAAGGGAGAAAACTGAGCACAGAAAAATCACATTTACCGAAGCCTACAGTCAAGGCATACCAATGAACACAGCTGTTCTACAACAGCATAAATACTGCTCCATTTGACCAAAATACTTGCTTAAAGATGTAGATCTGATTAAGTCATAACTCAGTCCCCATTAAGAAAAAGTCTATCTCAAGTGTTACTTTTGTTATACAATAACAATCCCTCCCTGATGCCGTAGTCTTACTTATCTGGCTTAGAGCTTGTGATGCAACTCAGTGTTCCAAGGGAACCCAGGTTTATGGTATCACAAATATTCCTACACATAAAAATATATTTAATATTGCTATAAAAATCTACTCAGTAACTCTTAGGTTTCCCAGAGAGGATGGTCTCTTTGCTATTGACTGTGAAAGAAAAAGAAGTAGCACACATTCTCAACAAAATCTTCCAGGAGTTTGTATAATTTTTTAGTGGGACAGATTTGCAAAGAAAAAAACATTATGAGACTAAGCAAGTGTCCATAAAGTTCTGTCTGATAAACTATTGTTATAACTATCACCTGTTCTGGTCATGCCACTTGAAATTCTTCGTCTTCTTTCCCTCTTACTCCACATGTCAGAGTCTGAACTAACACTAACTTCCCCCCAGAGACAAAGAAACTGGGAATACCCGTTCAGCAGTAAAAGAACTCAAAGATAATATTCTTAAAAGCTTTGACATTTTGAGTAGGCCAAGAAAACTGGTTTAGGCACTCTTTGAGTGCTTTCAAATTTCTGTATAAGTCACTTGTCTTTTGAAGGCAATGGATTCTCTGCTATTGTTATTTGTGGAAGTCACATACATCCTGCTCCACGCTGCCCGTGCTGCAAACAACTGTGCCACCACAGGAGAGCTTTATTTCAACAACTACTTGACTGAGCCAGTGGAATGAATAGCCAAAGAGACAAGAGAGAACCATTTCACGTCAATTCTTAACAACAGAAAAGTAATATTCAAGCAGTTGTACCAACTGTTAGTAAATTTTAAGTGGTTGGAAAATTCCACAAGATTTACAGCCCTTCCTTTAAGAGAATGGGCATAACTCCTTTACAGTCCTGTGACCCTTCCAAAATTCATGCTACTAGTAATGCCTACCTGAGATGGGTTTAATAGTGTCACTTATGTGAAAACATTTACAAAGAATACAGACAGCTAAATCTACCTTTACACTCCATACAGGCCCCAAATCACTACCTGGGATACCCACTGCAGAGAAGCAGATTTCTGCTCCCATTTTGGTTTAGTACAGTCTCCCTTCTCCCACCTTCTGTGTAGGGCTGGGTGGCTTCGTGCTGTCTGCCTGCATTCCCTTGCTGCTCAGTGCTGCACCTCAGTCTGCTCCGACTTGTTAGGATTCCCTTTGGTGCTTTGGAGCTTGCAAGCTACAGCAACAGCCTGGGGAAACACTTACTAGCATCTGAAAAAAAAATCTCCCTTTTGGGAAGGAGTTCTCAGCTCCATCAGAAGAGGAATCCCTCCTGCTAACAGGTGTTCCCGACAGAGCACAGAAAGCTCACAATTTTTTCTGGCTGTGAACTGCAATCAACCTGACAATTATGTGTTTGCTCATGTCCTTGATGACAGCTCATTTAGCCACAAAATTAAGCCGGTTTTTAACTGCTGCTTTCTTACATTTATTTTTAAATTACACATTAAATCTTACCCATTCCACCCAACAAAATTCATGCAACAACCATGTTTCAGAGCTCTTGGTAAGTCTGAAAGATTTGTAAAAATAACAGTTGGCAGAGGGGATCTACTGGTTATCTGCTACACCCAGTGAAGGTTACAGAGTCCGGATAGGGTTTTGTAGTGGGAGAGGTGATTATTATTCTACACTGCGTGTATCTGCAGTACAGATATCTTCTGCAGGGGAATCATCTCAAGCACAGAACCAGGCACCGCTGCCCTCCAACAGCCAGCCACATTCACCTGTGAGCAGGCACAGCCATGGCAGCACATGTGCACCCACCAGGCTGCTCCTTTTGTGTGCCACCCAGCCTGCCAGCAGCAGCAGCAGCAGCAGCAGCAGCAGCAGCAGCTAGCCCTGCACAGGGCACAGCTCCAGCAGGCTTCCCACAG
>JAYRBT010000178.1:223462-237306 GCA_036023395.1 Myiotriccus ornatus | reverse complement strand
TCACTCAGTGCTGAGGGTTGTACTGTTCAAATCTGTAAGTTCACTACTCTTGCTGTGCTAGCAAATCCTTAGTGATCGTTAGGAAATTATGGAATCCTATGGCTGGAAAAAAAAGCCAGAGACATGAAGTACTGATGTTTTCCCAGTGAATCCTATGTATTTAACTGCTCTTTGAACACAGCTGAGCACTAGGAGCATACATGCAGAGCTTAGGGAACCTCTGCCAAACACTGTGGTAAAGCCCCAAACTTCTTCTACTTGCAACAGATGAACCTGAATCAAAACATTCCCTCCAAGAATTTATCACGCTCATATGCCAAGAAGGGACACAGAAAAAGGCAGTAACCAGTGTCATCTCACAAGTTACATCCAACAAAAACATTACAGCAGGTCCCCAAGCCTCTGCTCTGTCACCTCAATCCAATGGGAGCATCACCCCCCTACCGTTATTCACCATAGTCTATAGTCAAGCATCAGTTAGCGCTCTGTCTCGTCCTATCAACTCAGAAAGTCAAGGGATATCAAACTTCTAGTCCTCAGTGCTCACAAAAGAACCTTTCAGTTCTTGTTTATGAACTGGCTTTAAACAAGACAGAAGTTTTATTGTCATAAATAAGTTTTACTGTCATTTTTACTTGGCTGAAGTCTGGCAATCCACAGGCTGCATTATAATTATGCAGAAGTAGGGAGTTAAAAACTACAGTTCAGGGTAAAGACACTGCAGGTGTACAGTTTAATGAGTTCTTAATTGAGTACTGGGAGAGCATAAAAAGGAAGTGCAGAGAGTGATTACAGGGCCCTTTCAGCAAAGGGAGCAGTGCAAGCACTTAACTCTATAATCAAGAATAAAGAAAAACTAGTACACCTCTAATTTTCTCTGTACTACAGCCTTTGTCATACACATGCTCAGAATGCAAGATTAGAATTTGTATCATCGAGTTAACTGACAAGATTAACCTTTTCTGAGGCCTATTTGTTTTAAGGCGAAGATTGCAACAAATTAGCAAGGACATAAAAAAAAAATAATTTAGATTTGAAAAATACATTGCCTGCACTCCTGTTTGCAAATCAGGCAGATTTCACTCTGGCTTCTGCTATTGAATAGACTTCACAGGATAAAACTGCAGAGGGAAAGACAGAAGGAGACACCACACGGAAGAGAAAAGACAACTACTTGGGTTTAATATGATCTTCCTCCTCTCTCCAAGAAAAAAACACCCCGAAACCCTTCTGCCTGCTCAGGGAAGCCATCTACCAAGTGCCAGTGCAGCAGTGTCACTGCTGAGGTAGGCACTGCAGCAAAGCTCTCACACACGACAGTGGGAACGCTCAGGATATGTAAATAGCTCAGGGAGACAGTTTCATATGGGCCGTGCATTTTATAAATGCTCAGGAGAAATTATGTATTGCCCCCATCTGCATTTATGGACAGCTCAGATCTCCTGGACATCGACTTTGCTACCACACATAAATCTGGGAAGGAGTCCGAGCAGCTTCCACCTCCAGCTGGGCAGAAGAGTCACTGCTAACCCAGTGCAGTGTCACTTAGCTCAACTCTAGACTTATTTCTCAAAAAAAAAAAAAAAAAAAAAGGTAGCCAAAGAATAAAATGTGAAATCAGGCATCTTCCCTAATAGTAGGGAAGTAGTTCAAGTGTTACCTTAAGTATTTTTCCCCTTCAAATTTAGCATTTAGAACTATAAAATTCCTATAGAAAGCACAGTCTGAGGAAATAATGAATTTTTATATAGAGAGGCTTTTTTACTATCACCTCCATTTTATGAGAAAACTCTTCTATTTGCATAGCTACATGAAGCTCTTGTGATCATTTTCTACACTACATGGTTGTGGGTTTTGTTTTTTTTTTTTGATCTAAGGATTTTTCAAATTCTTTTACATCAGGCTTCAAAGTTTTGTTGCTGCTGTTGGTTTTGCCCACAAATATACTTTTAACTGATTATTGCTGACAGGGAACAGTTACCTT
Source organism: Myiotriccus ornatus (assembly GCA_036023395.1). NCBI lineage: Eukaryota > Metazoa > Chordata > Aves > Passeriformes > Tyrannidae > Myiotriccus > Myiotriccus ornatus. The sequence goes on along the minus strand of JAYRBT010000178.1, from coordinate 235,322 downwards.
TCACAAAGCCACAGCAGCCTTGAATTCACCAAGATGGTTGCAGTTATTGATTTTTTCCCCACTATTGTGGTCGCTGTTTCCACATCACTTACTGACTCTGGGAGATACAGAAGGAAGAAGGATGATAAGACTAATAACTACTAAGGCCCTTTGGAACGATTATTATTTCCTACTGCAATTTCCCTTAGAACATAACATTACAGAATACCATCCATTAAATTCCTGCATCAGGCTTATAATGCTTAATTCCAGTATCATTGCAAGAATCCAGTGTGTTCCCTCCAGGAACCAGAGAACACAGCTGTGTAATGACATGAAGCCCGATGTACAGCCCACTTATGTCAGTCTTTCAGAACATTAATGGACTTTGCTTGGAGGCCATCAGCTGCAATAAATCAGGAGGCAATTTTAGCTCTAATCAGACAGACCTAGAAAAGTTCATATAAATGCACTCACCGAGCTCCCTTTGGCCCTAAAAGCTGTGAGCAGTGCTGCCAGCACTTCAGAGGTGAGTAACTCTTTCCGAGCTGTGTAATATGCAGGCAAGAAAACATACTAAAACTCAGTGGCACAAGGGTGGAGCTACAAAGGCACCTCATCCCAGTGTTGTAATTGAGCGTTTTACATGACTTTACTGCACACAGAACCCAGATGCAATTAAAGCATTTGCTTAACATAAGCAGTAAGTGCTATGCTGTAGTCACCAAACCATAAAGGTTAACTGAAACTCAACAGATTCGTTTAGGAAGAAAGGAACTGTTTGTTTCTAATGATTTAGGTTTGGTAGCTGCCAACTGGCCTGGCATTATCCAAATGCAAAGTCTTTAGCAGCTCTTATTTCTCCTTGTTCCTATGCTTCTGCACACTCAACTAAGTAATTCTAATTTACTACCCTGCAAGTTCACTTATTTACATCTCCGAATGACAAACACTTAAAGGTTTTACTCTGATGTTGGAGAACAGGGTGCAGGAGTCCCTTCCATGCTATGTACAAGCAAACAAGCACGTTAGTCCAAGAGGTGCCCGTTTGCATCACCACTTTACCAGCTTCTGAAATACCTCCAGTTTGTGCACATTAGTACTTTTTTTAATTGCAGGTCTGGTTCTTTAATCTATTATCTATCGTCATTAGTTATTATTTTGTGTGTGAAGCAATATGTATTCTTTCAAAGTAATTTGCTGATGGTACAATCTACAATCTGTGTGGCATTAGATGGAAATGTTAAGCTATGTGTCTCAAAGGATCTTGTCACCCACGTCAGGATTATCTTTACAGTAGACCAATGTTCAGACCACAGATCAGTGAAATTATTCTAAATCCTATCAGATATATGCAAGAAAAGACAACTCACAGTAACTTTTCAGGAGGTGAAAGAAATGCCTGAGGGCATTTAATGTGCTTGCTGTTTTTTACTTGATACTTCACAAGAACTAGAACTTCAGCTCTAGCAAGTGATTCTCACATCCTGGCAATATTGATGCAACTACCTTCCAAAATGACCAGCTGACAAAATTTCTAAGGTCCTGCCTCCCTGAAGTTATTTTTGCAAGCGAACTTCCTTCTTCATTTCTTATCCCATCTCTGAAGCTTTAGTAAACAAGACCTAAAAGACTAATAGTGTACCCAGTCTCTTTCAGCTATGGGTTTATATTTCATTATTAAATCAATATGAAGAGCTGAATTTTTTTTTCTTACATCCAATTAATAGATTATAAACTCCAGGTTTATGGAGTTCTGGTCTGAAAGAAAAAAAAAATCTGATATATATGGTTTATGGAACATTGGTAAAATTCATCCTACCCTTTCTTGCAGCTAAATAAACACCCTCAACCTTCATATCTCCAAATCCAGGACTTCCTGCCGACTCAAATCAGGAATGCATTGACTCCAAAATGCATTGTTGACAGTTGCTCAGATTAAGTTAGGCTGGAAATCTGCAATATTTAAAGATGCCAAATGAGACACATCACAAAAACGGAGTGTGAAACAACAATTGTTTTAGTGTTTTGACGTGTTAAACAGTCTAAGGCCAGGGAAGGTTTAGAGGAATAAAGAACAACTCGCTGCGAAGATAATTACAGGTAACTGGCCAAGGTCATGGATGGACCAGCTGGATTCCATCCAGATTAGACATTTGGGATCCATGTTGATGACTAACAGAAACAAGCTGCCATAAGGTGACCTGTTATTACAGTTCCTACACAAACAAAACCAAATCCAAACCAAGCACCAAAACACAGAGATGAGCTCTTAACCATAAAACACCACTTAACAAAGGAGAGCTGTACACATGCAAAACAATGCAAATATCTAACTGAAATCAGAAGATATTAGAAGTTAGTCTACCTGCAAATTTGTCCTCAAAACCACTTAAAACACTGAATTTAACAAAACAAAACCACTGATGTGCTGCATTTAAAAGAATCTATCTGCAGCAATTGTGGTGTGTTTAGTTATAAAACTACCATTTTAAAAATTCCACAAATTTAATCTTTACCATGACAAGAAGAAGATATTTGGAAAATGAATTATTACCCAACGAATAAATCACAACTTTGGAGTTAAATGTGTCTTACACAATCTCATCACAGACTGGTGCAAGAAAACACAGCATGCAGTAAATCCAGCCAGAGTCACACAGGCCTTGAAATGTCTGTTAAATATATATAAATATGCCTACTACTGTACTTCAAACCCCATGTTACTGGTTTTTTCTTAAGAGATCATATTTAGGGCTTTCTAAACTTGGTCAGGCCCAGGCAGCTGCTTCATACCCATGTACAGGGACAGGAACACCCATCCGTGCCCACTAACACAGACCTACAGGGTCTTGGCCCTCAGCCAACAGACCACCAGAGGGGACAGACAGTAAAATTGCTCTCTCTTCCAAGATTACATTTTCAATAAGTTAGTCTAAAATAATTCCTCTAAATGTAGCATATTTAAGAAATAAAATTTATAAGCAGGTTTTAAGGTCTATTTTCTTATACCATCTTGCTTTCTCTGGCGGTGTCACTTGATGCTAAAAAGAATAATTCTACATAATGCATCAGGTTTTAGAGAGCATCTTCTCTTTTTTGCCTTGGGACATTATCATTGCCTATTTCATTACATCATGTCAATGGGGTTTATGTGGCAACACCTGATGTGGGATGGCATTTATCCAGTAAAATTGCAAATAAAGCCCCTAACATGTAATTTATTTTTAATTCCAGTAAAACTATGTAATCTCCTCTGATACTGGAAAACAGAGACACTTTTGGGTTTGTTTTTGTTTCAGTTTATTATCTCACTATGTACAGACATATAGCAAGAGAGAGAGAGGGCAATATCTAGAGATATACACAAGAGACAAATTTCTATCCTTTCACTCCTTTAACAGACTATACAGGCATTGTGCAGAAATTATAGCAAATGTGAAATAATGTCTTGCAACTTATTTTGAAAAGCCAACCTATACCAGAGATCCCCATGGATATTTTTATAAAGAGATTGGTTTAAAAAGACATGATCAATAGCAATATTATCACTCATCTACCTAATGGTACAATGACTACAGCTGTCCACATTTCCATAAGTCAAACTAATTCAACGGGGTGAATCTATTAAAACAAAAAAATCTGCTAGTGCCAATTTTTCCATGTGAACTCCAGTTTATAAAAAGGCTACTTTACATGTAGCTTTGTGCAGTTACAAAACAATTTTTCCATTTATTTTAATCAGGCATGTTAATTAATTTTAGCCTTAGAAAGTGCTGTCGCTTAAAGTTTCGTAGCACTGGGTTATGTATCTATTTTTTCAGCATCCCATTCACATGAGAAAAAATTGACAAAACCCACCAAAACATTGGAATGATAAAGGTTGTCAGGGTAACAAATTATGCACACAGGCAAAAGGGTAAAATATAATTATGCAGATGGCAAAATAAAAGAAGGTAATTTACAACTGATGCAGAAAATTACTGGCACAATAAGCATATCCCATAAATCAGTTAGTTAACAACCTAATTTATAAATTTCTGAAAAACTGCAAAGATAAAATAGAGACCGAGAAAGGAGTTTAAGTGCCTCATGTCTTTTCTTTCAGTAATGCACCTACTAAGGACAACATTAATAGACCAAAATCTCATTAAGTAATTGTTGCCACATGATTACCCCACTCCCTTCTGCACTAATGAGCAAGTACTTCTTGTGATGATTGATTCTTTTCGACTGGGAAAATAGGAACATTGTTGCTAGAATGGCAGAAGCTCCCAGGTCTGAGATTACCAGCGGAAAAGCTATTCATTTTTACAAACATCAACAAACACTCCTCAGGCCAGAGTGGCTGAGGCTCTTCTGTGCATTCTCACAATCCATTGGGAAGCACCATAGGAACTGAGACCTGACTTCTCCCTGCAAACCAACAGGCACATCCGAGCATGCTTCTTTGAAAAGCTATACAAAAGTAACTATTTTAATAATAAGGTACTTTGAGGGATAAAAAAAATAATAAAAAATCAAAAAATTGGTCGCTCAGAAGGAATGAGCAAGGTCGTAGTGGTTTCTGAGCTCCTAACTTTTCCAATTGCTACGGCACAACATAAAGACTAAACATCTCTCCAAGTCCTACTGATTTAATGAGGACTCAGTCACAGGTCTAAATGTTTTCCTATATTAAAGGGGAAAGGGATAAGACAAGGATGATTTTTGTGAATAAATTTACACAGCAAGATGTGACACACATTTGAGGAATAGGAGTAAAGGTGTTAAATTCAAAAACAAATGCCAGAACACATGACACACACAAAGAAAACAACATGACAGCAAGGTGTTCAGGAAAGATTTTAAACTTCCCAGAAAAAAATATCATCTGTGTGGCATAGTGATAATACAAAACAGCAGGTTGGCGTAATGCAGCAGGAGGTTTCTTAGGAAAAACCCATCCTCCTGTTGGCACAGGTCAGGACTCTGAAAGGTACCCATGTGATGAGGGTGGTACAGCTGCAGCACTTGCTGTCAGGAGGGAAGAAGCAGCAGCCTTTAGAGTCTGTGTTAAGGTTTCGGAAACAGTCTTGGCAGAAATGAATTATAGGTAACTGCAAGGTCATCCCATTTGTGACATTAAGTCATTAGACTTATTATGTGTCCATCTGCTCTGCTTTGCAAATTGGCCTTCTGTGTTCATTAGCAATCATAAACCCGGATATATTATGACACAGGCCAGGAAATACATGTACAAACAGTCATGAGCATGGCCCCGAGAGCACTGCAGCTCCTCGGTGTCAGAAACATTAACGACTTTGAAGCATGCAATTAGCCTACTGCAAGTAAGCACCTTCAGAGCAAAGAGAGTACAAGATCTACATCAAGAAAAAAGGAATTTTCACTCTAAATATGCCCACAACCAAGGGGACTTTAGCCTACCAAAAGAGAGAGGGTTGTCAGTGAAGAGAGAGCTCAGCGTAGTAACTATTCATTACCACCGTCACCTTGGCATCACTCTCCTCCTGCACAGTGATTTCATTAAAGACAGAGGTACCAGTCAGTTGGCTCTGCTTCTCCTTCCATCCACAGGGCTTAACTGTGCTTTTCTGTGGGCAGTAAGAGGTAGCAATACAAAAACCTTACAAAGTGTGCTCTGCCCCTGGCCTGACACTGGAGCGCCTGTGCTGCAGAGCCTGCTCATGCCCCCAAACCACGCCCTGCTCACCCTCACCTTTTTTATGCAGATACAAACGTGCTGTGGTACACCGGCATCAGGTCAGGGAGTCAAATCCATTCCTGGTTCCATTACAGGGATGAGCCTGGCGCAGGTGCTTAAGATGACAATGAACATGGCGTTAAAGCAGCTAAAACTCAGAAAGAGAACCTCTCCAACAGCCATTTCATGGTCTGTACATTATGACAGCTAATAGTTGAATTATTTACACAGTGAGCACTTGTACTGTAACAGTATTTTTGTTAGCTATGTATTCATGTCAAGGGAAGCAAAGATAGTGCAGTTCTAACCGATACATTTCTATTCAGACATTCCATGTTTTTCCTATTCTACCCTAAGGCTATCATTATACACAGTAACAAAGGAAACTAAAATGATTCCTGTTGCCTCTCTACTTTATTAATTTTTAATGATTTTTAATTTGAATGCTTTAATACATCCTTTCATAAAAAGGATAAAGCAGTAATTCTTAAAAAGCCTTTTGCCATTTTTTTTCAGTCATCCCTTTTTACAACAAATTTCCAAGACCCCCACAGGAATTTCATTGCTGGTACGTACTTTCCTTTTTTATCAGTATTCAGAGAATGATTTGAGTGCATGAACCTGCTCCCATCACTCCATCATGGAGTGATTCAATACAGCACATATGCATGTTTCTCTATAAGCAAATAATTATGTTGTTTCTTGTTCAACAAAGCATTAAAGCAAAAGCTGTTTACTATAAGCTGTGCTCACTGCCACAAGTAATCTCTTTTTTATTTAAATGAGACTAATAAAGGTAGAAAACCTGCTCCCTAGGAGTGGTTTAGGAGGAGAACTCAAGCTTGAGGAGCTTTTCTTTGCATCAAGACAAAAGAAAAGGGGAAGTAGACATGAAGTTTGGAAGTCCATGCTCTGCAGCGGGCTCAGGAGAGGGCAGAAGAGCCTGGGAGCTAAGCACAGGATGAATTAACCCTTCAACCCAGAAATCACTGCCTGCTGAGCTCACTGCTGGGTGCCAGAAGCAAAGCCTTCCACGGTCTCCCTAAAGAGCTGCTGTCACAATTGTAACATAAAAATTCACAATTCCACCTGCCACTCCCCTGCCCTTTACTCAGGCCTGTCAAATTGTCCCTTCACACACTGGTCTTTGGGGTCAGCACAAGCATCTGCCTTGGTCACTTCAGAGCCAGTTGGAAAGCAAGAAAACAACTGATAAAATAAAACAGCCCAGCTTAGGAGCTGAGGTGGTCCTAAACATTTCACCAGTCTGAAACCTCCCCAGTACCACCCAGGTGTGAACTGAAGTCCGAGTGGCACATACATCCCGAACCACCCTTCTGAAAGGAGAGAGATCTGGGTGACATCACAGAACATTAGAGCATAAGGACCATTAGCTATGTCTGGTACTCCATGTATGCTGCACTTCCCTCATGGCACTTAGCACGACACAATTAACCAGCCTTTTGGAATTATTTTTTTTAGTATGTCAAAAATTTTGCATCGAAGACAAAAGTTTGGAAGAATTCTCCTCCAGCCACAAATGAGCAAACTGCCCTTTGCCCAGATACAGGGGCTGTGAAGTGTGGAAGGCAGGTCTCTCTGAGTCCAGATCAGAGGGGGCAGGGGGAGGACACACCATCTTCCACCTTCAAAGGAGAAGGTATGTGTAACAGAGGCCGTTTATAACAGGTAGGTTGACAGACACCACAAATACCTTTCAGGAAATTTATTTACAAAATTCAAATATTCTGATTCATCCACCTTTCCCACTGGAATTGTTCCATAATGTATAAATACCCACATAGTTGTTCAGACACATATCTTCTGCAGACAAAGAGAGAAAAGTAGCCTGAAGGCTGGGTCTGTTGTTGAAGCAGAAGAAAGCAGAGGCCAGACTGCACTTTAAGGAAGAGCAGGATTTTGACCCACACTGGTACTTTACCTCCCCACAGCCCACCCTGTACACTGGGCTGCTGAGCTATCCCAGTGTTGGCTCAGGTTACTTCTTTGAACAGAACAGCTGTGAAAAGCTCCAAGTTCAATTAACTAGCTCTCGTTTCATTTATCTATCTTGAAGAAAAAAAATACCATTAAAAACCCTGACCCAATTATTTCATACATAAAAGGAGCCTTTGTAGCAGGTGTAATATTCCTAAGAGGTGGTTAATGAGAAATATACATCAGAGCTTAACTGGAATGAGGCTTTGATGTTGGCTGGCTTACCTGTTGTGACACTAAAGAAAAAAGATCACATGGGAGAGAGTGAGCCCCCACTGCATATCTGCTGGGGGATGCTACAGTGGGGTGAGCCACAGGCTCCTGGGCTGTTCTTACAACTCCAACCCCACAGCAACCCCCACCAGGACACCTACAACCCACACAGACCATGGAGGGCTCAATTCTAGGGAACTCTGACTCCAGTAGGTTTACTTCAGCACAAACACCACCAGGTCATGCAGTCCTTAAGATAAACTAAACAACATTCACAGCTGAGGTGGAAATACATTTTAAAAACCCAGTGTATGAAAAACAGGTTTTTAGTTCTTCCAGCACGCTGAACATAACTGAACCAAGAAGATGTAAATCAGTTTCTAAGAAATGTAACGTTCAGGAGAGTTGCTTTGATCAGACAGTCCCTAATAATGCACAGTGACAGAGGAGGATGTGCCTGAAGGCCATTTGATCAGGACAAGCACAGCACTATTGCACAAGATCACCATGGTTAAACAGAGATCCAAGGAAAGCTCCTCCTCTGCGAAAAGCAGAGGGAACTTCTTTTTCCTTGGGCTTTCCAACTTGCTTAAACTTTACTTTTCCTTCCTCACATCTTTCTATTGCTTGACTGGCACAGTGAGAGTTCTCCCTTCCACTTTGATTTACTGCAGCCACAGGAAAAGGAGCAACTACAAATTTACATCTCTGTGCATATAGCAGTAACCACAGCAGGAATCTTCTCTCCACAATAAAACCTTTCTAAACTCAAAATATGAAATGGACACCTCCTTGACATGCAACACTCCGGTAATGGGAAAAACAGATAAATGACTGAAAATTGTAACAGGCAAGAAATTGTACCTCCTTTTTTTTCCATCTTTCATTTCATATCATTTGAAAAGGTAAAAAAAAAATCCTCCAAAACACAGCTTCCCATTTTTCTGTCAGAATAACTATTTTTCAAATGCAACAGCATCTGAAAGGCTAAAAAAGTTGTCTTGTTACAGGCCTAAGTGATTTTCATACTTGAGTACATTACTACTGTTTAACAAGGGAACAAATGCACTTTCTGAGTGAATATCTAATTTCCTGTGTGACAGCAAGTAAATATGAACCAAGCCATCAGCCCCCAAGAGACCTGGTAGGGCTGCCATGCTCTGAGACAGTTCCTGAGCATTCCCCAGGAATTACCAGCACTGTGCCATGCCTTTATGCATCCACTGCAAAATGACTGAAATCTGCATTATACTTATTTGTACTTGAACTTGGCTTAAATTTAGATGTGTTGGGGGGGGGTGTACTTGCTAAAAGATGAACAGAATATGTCTTTGAACCTTATTAACACTCTCAGGGCAGCTGAGATTTAAATCTTAAAACAACAACCAAAATTAACATGGGGGGCAAGGGACAGGAAAGGGAAAAAACAGGAAAAGAAATCAGCTTTGTGCTGCAGAACACGATGAAAAACTTGTCATTGAAGCGGCAGCTTGAGACACCCACAACTCCACTGCCAAAACCCAGTACAGCCACTGTACACAGAAGTGTCTCTCTAATATTGCACTGAGGCATTGTGGACAGTGCTGTCCAAAAAAAGGGGTCGTGAAATGTGTTTTGATCTTTCTTTGCAACAGGAATGTGCTTTGATCTGTTTTCCAATGCATTCAAATGATTCTTGCAGAGGTCTCTTTCCTGTGGTGCAGCCTTTGTGTTCACAGTATCCAACACTTTTGCAAACTTCCTACACCAGTTCAATCCCAGTCCAGGCACAAGTCCTCTGCAGAAGCAGGGAATGCCTATACTGGTTTAAGCTTTGATCCTCCTGCCAGATTTGCTAATAAGGGAGTTGACTGCTGCCTGACTGCTTTTATAGATGTTTGTGAACCCCACTAGTTTGTCCAATTTGAGCAACAAGGGAGATTTCTAAATTCACCTGTCAAGGCATCACAATGTTTTCAATGGAAAAGAATACACTTTCACCTCAGAATCCCACATCCAACAGAGCTTTGACAGTGTTCCAGCCTTGGCTACACCCAAGCCTAAAATCACATCCCTGGCAATTCTCGGTACCAGATTCATTTGCAGACTTCATTAGGGAAGGGGGTAAGGGACGTGCTCTGCACACCAGCAAGAGGAGACTTCTTTAAGGCTGAAGGCCCTTTCATAAATAGGAGCAGCTTTCTGATGTAGGAAATCAGCTGTTTTAAAATAACAAAAAGGTGCAACCCAAACCCCTTTTGGAAAGACCAGGATCAAGATTACACACACAACACAAGTTTGGTCCTCTAACAAAGGTGATTTATGATATAGCCTTGACTGACAGAGCTGATCCTGTCAGTGCCATCCTGATTCGAGGTCTACTCCATCCTTTACATAGATTAACCTGGATTCAGCTAATGAGGACCTAATGAAGACCTAGTTAATTTTCTGTTTCCTTTTGCTTATCAATTCGGCACAATTTAAATCCTGCTCTAGAAGTCTGAGCTTCTTCGGAGTGCTTTTCAGGTTAGAATTTAAGACAACCATCCCAAATAATTTTTGCAGAAAGGACTCCTTAATGTCCTCCACTCTTCACCAGCTTCAGTACAAAGTCATCTGGGTTAATTTGTGGCTGTTTAGCATAAAGGCTCTTTAATTCGACTTAGGTGACTTTGCAGTGAAGCGTAAAAGATCATTGCATGATCCATTCCACTAGGATGAGATGACACAGCTTCCAGCATATGGAAATTAAGCTGATAAGGAAATGAAGGAAAAGAAAGCATTATCTGAAGTACTGCAGCTGTTCCTAAACTGGACAAACACATTCCAGGCCAACTGCACTCAAGCTTTCTTTTCGAATTGTGCTTCAAATTTATTGTACCTTCATGGCAGCAATCTCAAGAATCGGAGAATCAGAGAATGGTTTGGGCTGGAAGAGGACCTTGAATATCATCTGGTTCCAATCCCCACCAGAATAATCTGGGACACCTACAATCATTCCCCCATCTCTCCTTAGAATAACTATCATTAAAAACATCATATGTTTAAAGCAGACATGGCCCTAGTTTGGGCCACGACTACAAGTCCAGAAAGTGAGAGTAGTTTAGCAAAGAGCTGATGAGAAAATTTGCGTTAAGTAACTGAACTCACAGTTGTTGAGGAGCTCAGGGGAGAAGGCCAGGCAATGATGCCTTTTACTTGTGCAGCATCCTGCTGGCTGAGGACTCTCACCTGCCTTGTCCTGCACTTTCTCACTCCATATCCACCCTTCACATTCTGCAATGAACAAGGCAAACACTCTATTTCAAAATTAAATTATTTATTTAACTAAATAAATTCAATTATTTATTTATTTTATTAAATTATTTATTTAATTTACATCCCCCCTTCTTTCATTAACTGGCCAGTGCTCTATAAGCCAAACAAAACACACACTGTTTGGCAGCTCTGGAAATTGCTACAACCTTAATCACGGACTTTCCTCCTATTTACCTGCTCCTTTCCATCTGCCTAAAAAAGGGAAAATGTAGTTTACACAAATGGTTTAGCTGCAGCACTTTCCAGATTTTTATGTGCTTGACTTCACAATGTCGAAGGTGATTCTTTTCATGCATGTTTTTTAGGTTGTGTTCGCTTCCAATGATACATTTCAAACACTCATTCTTAGGATATTGCTGTTAAAACTTTACCTATCTCCAAAAATCTACAAATTACAACTCGTATTTTCAGGTTGTAACGGGGTCAGTTCAAAAGGATGCCAAGATTGAAAACCAAGATACTGCTGAGAGCTCAACAATAAACCCAATATTTATTACAAAAGTGGCCAAATAAATGGGACCCTGAGAGACAGGAAAGGAGTGATCTAAGCCCTCAGTGAAACCCCCACTCATGCAGGTGTGTTTTACGAGGCTGTCTTACCAACCCCAGGATAACCAGAATTCCCCCCAGCAGAGGCTGCATCCTCAGAGGCTCAGCAGGCTCACAGAG
>JAYRBT010000178.1:208275-220160 GCA_036023395.1 Myiotriccus ornatus | reverse complement strand
TTGGCAGACAAAGAACAAAACTTTTGCAGGTGGCTGGGCCAAACACAGACCAAAAAATATCAACAATCCCTGATACACAGACCAACTCTTATAATAAAACAAAATACTATTTTGTGAGGCGCAATTAAAATTCACCACACTTGACAATTATGACAGCTCTACAATCACAATCTGATTACAATGAAATACAGAAATTTTGGCATGAAGTACTGAGTTCCAGTATTTTCATGATCTCCTCTATTTGAAACAGTTTTTTATTGGAGTCTAGTAAAGATTGCATTTCTGATTAAAAAGGAGTTAATTTTGCAATGTATCCAATACATTTGAAATTTAAAACCACACCCTGAGCAGAAACAAGGTGATTCAGTGAGTGCAAGGGCCGAGGCTATTGCCACGCCACTGCTTCTGAGCTGCTTTTGAAATGAGGGTCCTGCAGCTTCAATGAGGTCCTGCAGGAGCTCCTGGAATACCAAATCTGGTGCAGGAGGGCAGGAGGAAACCTGGATGAGCGCTTGGAGACAGGGAGTTGGCAACAATCATCTTGAAGAGTGAGCTGCATCGCTAATTATGGAATTACAGTTTTGATCAGTAATTATAGGATGCAAATTTTTGCTTTTAAGATCATTTCAGTTGCAAAGCCAGGAAGGCCCTTGCACTAGTACACCTTTCATCTCTTAATTGAGGTCATTCTGCTCCTGGACCTCATCTTCAGTGCACACGTTGAGTGGCATGATAACAGAGCTAAGTGAGGAGTACTGATGAGCTCAGTCAACAGTCTGTCCAGGGGGAGTGTGGGATCCAGGCACAGACTCACTATAATTAGGGGATTAGAAAGAGCCAAGAGAATGTGTGGATCATCCTGAAGATATTTGTTTTGATGTCTAATACCCTGTTGAGGCACCTTTATCACAGCAGTTTCCTGGTTCCATTGAGTCAGGTGTGCACTCATGGATGACACTCGTTTATGGGAGATGCACCTCAAGTACATGAATTTCTCTTCTACAACCTTATTCCATCACATAACATTCCCAAATGAACCCTTCTACTGCAATGTGTTTCCCCAAGGCCACTGATATAATTCTTTGAGGCTCTCCAAGTAAAATAAATTAATCCATTGAGGAGCAATTTAGTAAACTAAGCATGAACATCCCAGACCAACTTAAAATACATTTATGATTCCTACTGGAAAGAAATGGAGTTGTAATTGAAATTTTTTCATTCATTGTCCTGAGAGAGTGAGTTAACTCTATATGGGATATACTACATAAAATGGATTCAAGCTCACACGCTGAGCAGCCACATATCCATTTGGAAACTTAGATTTCATTTTAAGTGGGACTCTTTGCTTTCAGAAAGAAACTTTCAGTGGAGATTTTATTGATTCACACACACAATCATCTCTCTATATCTCTATAATCTACCTTGTTGTAGAATGTAGCACTCAAAAACGACACACACAGACCTGCTGCCAGGGCTGGGAAGGCAAACATGAAGACAGCATGATAGTAAGCCACAGGTAAAGCGGAGAGAAATAACAAGCTGGTATTGGAAAAATTAAGGTAATTCGAGTACGTTTCCTACCCATAAGGAAATACACTTTTTCTAAGTTCATTGCAATTTCCAATAAGGAAAGAGTACCAAATGGTTTTGAGGAACAAGAGGAGACTCAACAGTTTAGCAGAATGGCAATGTTTTAGGAGGGAAAACCCCTCCATACATCTGAGACAGTACCGGTCCATTGAGACTTGCCTGTTCAACCAAGAGTTATCGAGCAGTCCAGACATTTGTCTGAGGCAGCAATTTGCCTGCCTACTCCAGGAGACCTGCAGGAGGTCTGAAAGCTTTGGATGCACATCTTGCATCCTGCCACCCCTAGAAAGTATATTTATCACTTTTCCTACCCTGCTCTTCAGCTGCAGCCTGGAATTTGTACAGGAACAAAGGAGTCTGTAAATAAGAGCTCTGAAGGCCCACCTGAACAGTGCATTTCAGCACCCACACATGGGGAGAGCAGGGCACCCAAAGCTGCACTGCAGCCGTGGAATTCCAAAGGCAGAAGAACAGAGGCCAGCTCAGCACCCCTTTCTCTCCCAAGGTCGTGGATCACTGGGACGACTCTGGGTTTGGCAGTGCCCCTGGTCACTGCATTAGACCATCAAGCCTCAAGCATGGTCAGAAATATATACAGAAAATGTAATACAGAAATAAACAGAAAATATAATACATATGTAAAATAGATATATATATATGGTAATATGTGTGTGTTTATATATATTTAAGTGAAAATTGGGGGCCACGAACAATCAAGAAAACATTTTCTTGTGAGGAGAGACTTAAACTTGAATGATATAAGTGTTAGGGTGGGGAGGTATCCACTGGTATCCATGTGGAAAAGAGAGCTTGAAATAAACAGTTTCCAGCGAGATGGCAAATGGAGAAATATTTATGATGTGCAATTTATCATGCAGCAAAGCCATCTCAGAGGGTGGCAGCATGTGAGAGGTTCAAAAAGCACTGACTGAGCCTTAAGGGAGCAGAGTGGCACTGCAGAGTGGCTGCAGCTCCTTCTGCCACGCTGACACTTTACAAAGCTATTTTAAGAGCAGGTAGCTCCTCACGCCACCCCATTCCCTGCAGTGTCTTGCTGAAGCAACCGGAGACGTACCCACAATCACCCTCCTTTAAGCATCACTGGCCAAAAGAGCTGTGTCAGGTGAACAACAGGCAGCAGCTCCTGCCTACAGTGATTTGTAACAAGCAGAACACGAACAGCCCTGGCACAGACTGTAAGACTCTTCATTAAAAGTCTTGTGGTTGGATTTAGGGAAGTGTTCCCATCTGTTCTCACACTACAAAGACTCATCAACTGTCACTAAGCCAGGGCACAGGGTAAATTTGCCTCACAGTGTCTGAATCCAAGGATTAAGTAGCAAGATTTATTTTCAGCATCTATGGGCCAGGAGAGGACCAGAAAAGGCAGAGGAAAGATCCTTTGTGCTCCAAAGCAAGCCTTTTTCCAGATGTCAAGTGCCCGGTGGAAAATTTTCCTCAGTGTCCCTGCACGTGAAAGAAGTGTCAAGCACAACCTCTCTTCCCTGGCTGAGTTTAGGAGCTCACAGTGCGGTTTGAATTCCACAGGTGCTAAAACATGAGACAACTCCCCATGATGGTCACTGTGCTTTTGCATCTGCTCCCAGGCTGATCTTTGGGGCTTCTTAAGGACTTTGCTGAGTGCAAGCCCTGACACACACCAGCCTGAGGAAAGGAGCAGAGGTAACATCCTCAGCTTCCCCTCTTCTGCCTGCTGACAGCCAAGGGGAAAGAGACCTTTGTGCAGACTTTGCAGAGGAAAGTCTTAATCCAAAATAAAGGTATCTCAAGGATAAGTGTGGGAGATTTGGGAATAGGAGAGTCATTTGTTCTTCACAGACAATTATTGGCTATGAATCATTTACAAGGAGGATAATGAGACACCAGAGAGTGAGATACCAAATTAAAAATTATAGTCCTGATCTTTATCCTTTTCCATTTTTCCCCTTTATAAAATTGCATGGGATTTTCCTAGACAGTAGAAGCTCTTGCTGCTAATTAAATTGTCTTTAAACATTTGGAGGTAAGACTAGAACATTTGGAGAACTAACACACAAGAGACAGGAAAACAGCAAGTCTCTACTAAGACAGTGTTATTTCATTTTTTGCAACTACCAAATCCATTCCTACATGAAAAAATACAGTTTTGGGAAAATATTAACTTTTTAATGTGCATTTTAATGGAAAAGCAAGACCAAAATATCGTGTTTCAAGTTGTTTGAATCAAATCAAATTGTTTTTGGTGGGTGGGATGTCAGGAAGAAATTCTGCTTTGAGTCAGCTCAGCTGTAAAGTGCTGCTTCTCACGAGCTGTAGACTGGGACAGCCACATCCTCTTACCACACCCACAGGATGGGCTCCTAAGAGTTGACCAAAAACTTCACCCAGCGCTTCTTCCCTTGCCTGCCATCAGTCTGTGTCTTGACAAGCAGAGATGAGTGCACCCACACTGCTGCTACCAGAGCTGACAGCTTGGCTAAAGGAGCACTAATTTAGCCATAAGCAAAGCCAAAGAGGTCAATGTTGTGGTTTTCTTTTTTCCAAATCAGGTTTTTAAATGTCTTAACTATTTGATAAGATTTAGGAAGAAAAGATGCTGAAATATCTCATTTTTCTACAGAACAGAAATACCAGGTGTTGCACAGGTGTTGCACTTGGCTACCAGTGGTTTGAGTTACAAAATAGGGCATGGTTATCTGTTGGAGATGGCTTTTGTGGATTTAATAGATTTTAATGTATTGTATTATCTTTTCATATATAATCCTTAATTTCTATGTATGTAAACCCTGTTTTCCTATTTGTTAACATTTGGTGCATTGCTGTACTACCCATACAAAGTAATATTGTCCATCCATGGTTTTTACTTGAATGCTCTGCCTAAACTCCACCTCTTGTTTCCAGAGCCTTCTCTACCCCACCTGATAAAAGGCAGGAGCCACGTTGATTGGGCAGATTTTTTTATGTTCCCCTATGTTGGCTGATCAGCCCAAGTCTCTGCTGTTACCTTAATAAAAAGTTCTTTTAGTTAACTCCCTGAGAAGTGTTGTGGCTTCATTTCATCGAGCCCACGTGCCACGTGCCACCCAAAGTCATCAGTACAAACCTGAGTCAAGATATTAATCTGCTACTTTTAATCTTGTTATTCTTCCTTGTTGCCATCCAAGATCTTCCAAAGTACTTACTTATAAATATATGCTGAATGGTTAAAAGAAAATTCATTCCCTGCATTTTTCATACATTTTGAGCACTATAGAGACAAGACTTTTCAAACTACTGTAATGTAGGCTGGTTTAACAAATACTTTCTTTTTTAGGAGCTTTACTTTACCATACGTTCTATCATTCAGCTTTTCAGGCAAGCCCAGAAGGTACGGGAAAGCAAGCCTAAATGCTGACAGAGCCATAAATGTAATGGAGAGAACAGAACTGCTGTAATTTCTGATACAGTTCTACCAATGTGGTTGGTAGATAAAGGTTGCACCAAGAATTTTAATTTTCATCCGCCTTTTCTAACTTAGACTTCTCAAGGGGTTCCTGTCACCTCACTTTTGTCAAGCAGACCTAGAAACACCTCTTTGCTCATGAAGTGCTATTAGCAACAGGTGACAAACCATCAGGAATTCTGTGCTGCAGGGAACTAATGCTGAAGCTAAAATCATGGGATAACAGTCATTTAAGGGACAGCCTTGCACACATGCTGAGATTAAACGAAAGAGTGAATTTATAAGAAGTTGAAAGAAATGTCAAATGAGAAAGACGCAGGAGTTTCTAGCTCAGAACTTGCAGGATCTACCAACACACAACCTCTGAAGTCTGGTCTGATCTCACCCTTAACTGCAGCACTCCAAAATCAGCTGAAACATCTGAAAATACCAACTACTTTATCAACAGTCCTTTAACTGGTGCAGTTATTCTCCAAATAGCCCATGGCTTGTGCTATCCTTACTTTGCTGCCACTCTTGGAAGCTGGAGATGAGGAGACACATCACTACATTTGCTAATGGCCAGTGCAGGGCAGTGTCTGCACCACGAGCTGGCAATGCCACTACTCTCCTGCACTGAAACACATCAGGGGCTGCTCCTTTTCCATCCCCAGACGCACCAGACTCCCACCCCAGGAAAGTAAGACCATCTGATCACTAATAGTGCCCAATAGACTTTGCAACATAATCATCCAGCCACTACAGCAGGCTGAGGCCAGGGCTTGTTTCAGATAAGGAAGCAGAAATGAGACACATAACCAGCAGGCAATGGGCAGAGCCAAAAATGGAGGCCAGGTTTCTCAAGTGTGTTTTTTGTTAGGCTGTACTGTCTACAAGTGAAGGATTAACAACTTCATAATGCCAATTTTCTAAGCCAATGATGCCTTTTGCAGCTCTTAAACATCAGGGTCCTTATCAAGTAAACTGCATTTGTCATAACCGTTCCAGTGATTCTTGCATTCAGCTTTATAGCATGCTAGCATATTTCTGATAAAGCAAAAATATAATGCTCTTTGAAAGGCAGCAGTTAAAGAAAAATATAGTTTCCAGTTATACCCAACTACTGTTATAAACCAATTCTGTCAGGGACAGTTCACTGCAGTTCCAGCTTTTTCCGTTGTTTTCTGCTATACGTTGCAGCAAAAATGCTCATTATTGTCATTTTGATACAGCCACCAGGTTCATTATCATCCAGCTATGCAGAATTCCTTATTAATTACCTTTGCAGAATGAAAGACAGCTACTAGCAAGTGAACCCAAGTGTCAGCAGAGGGGTGAAACGGTATTTCCCAGAGGATGCCGCACGGCATCCCCTGCTCTCAGAGGGAGTTTGCAGCAACATCCCCAAAGCCAAGCGGATCCGAAGTGCTGCTTTTCCTACGCTGAAGGATTTCCTTTGAAACCTCCTGTGTTCCACAAACTTGTGTTCCAAAACACGGTATTCATTTCACCAAGGAGCAGCAGGTCCTGGTGAGGTATTTTACTTGGAAACACTGAGTTCCATCATTTCTAAAATGCTTTTTACTTCCTCTGCCCCAAAAAAGTTGAGAAACTTTCTGGCAGTGGTCCAGTTACAAAGCAACAAGACATAGTTTTATGCACATACATTTATATGCTCATCCCAACTAAATTCTCTATGTTTCACCAGTTTCTGTATGATGTTTGCCTCAAAAGCAGTAATCTCCTCTGCCTTTATCCCATTCCAGTGCCTAGCAGGAGGAGATTAGGCATCACGTCACTTTGCCCTGAGCACTCAGTGTTGGAGAAACTGCTAGTACAGCAGTACAGATTGGCTACACCCAAAGACATTCCCACCCCACTCCCAGGTCAGATGGCAATCAAAAATATTCCTGCACACCTGCACAAGACCCATCTGAGCTGAACCAGTTCCTGCACCAGCAGTGGGTGAGGGTGAAGAATGAGTCATGATCAATCTACATTTTTTCTTCTACTTAAGCTTTAAAAACAGAATTAGTCTCCTGTAACATTCCTCTGGCATTTCAAGTGCCATGAGCTTCTCTTCCTTCTCTCTGCTTCACTTAGAATTCACATTTGTCTTATGCTGTATTTACACCAGACTTTAATGCAAATAAAATCAGCTTACCTACTGTGCAAGATGAATGCACGGCCTGTAAACAGAAGTCTTTTGAACTAGTTATTGAGGGAAATTTTGAGACCTTTCTTCATCTTCCTGCTCTTGACTCAGTCTTAAGGTGGCATTTAGAAGCACTGATTGTGTGACTCATAAGCACTGAGTGGTATTTAGCTTGCAATTACACTCAAGGACTGATTTATGTATTTATTTATTTTTAACCTTGGAAACCTTTTCACTTTGATTGCTCCCTGCAGCTGAGTGCCTGCCTGGCCTGTTAACTCTGATCCTATGGCCAAGCTGTTTTCAGTTTCCACCTTCTAGTGCTGCCAATACACATCCACCAGACAAAATGACCACACTTTTTTCTACTACAAATCTTAGTTTTCAGCTGTCAGAACAGTCTACGCAAAGTCTCTGGAAAACACTTTGAACTTGAGGGCTTGAACCCCTCACTCCATGGCTTCTACTGCAGATTTCATGTATATAAAGAGACACTGATGATACCAGCTTCACAATGTCTAAGATCTCCACAAATGGTCAAGTTTTGCTGCTAGGACAATTGTATACTCTTGTATTTTCTGTCTTGTTTTGGGATCTCTGAGGTAATTGAATGGAATAATTCATTTGGATTTTTTCACTTTGGTGTAAAGTTCTTGTCTGAAGAGTTCTCATTCCTGCTGCCCTGCTTTTTCTCTGCCTCCTTTGAGGATTCCTAAGTGATGCAAAATTGCAAGCTTGTCTCTCGTTACACCAGTTTTGGTCTATTTCTCCCATCAAGGTGACACCACTGCAGACTGTGAAGAGCACAAATACCAAATTTAATTGAGAACAACAATGCCTTTCCATTAAAGTTTAAGGGCAAAGAGGAGAGAAGGCGTTCCAGGCTTACCTTAAGTGTGTACAGTCACTAAAATGACACACAGATGATTTTATGTTCTTGTTTTCCTTTTATGCTTTTGCTCAGAGGACATGAGTTCCCCTCACCATGGTTTGCCAGCACTGTCCTTTTCTGGCACATCCTCCTGCCTCCTATTTGATGCTCCATGTGTTTTCCATGCAGTCCACTCCACCTGAAAATCCGTGCTTTGCTTTGTCTCCATCTGTGCATCCTTCTTCAAGTAGTTATTCTACTTGAGACTTCAGCTGGTTCAGGAGGCTGGAGAAGTGGCTGAGAGGAGTAATCCAGCCTGTGCCAGAGAGTTTTGTACTAGAGTTCATGGGAACTGGGATCATGGTTACTCACATTCCTGGCATTGGCCACAGGTGTGACTGCCAGGTTATGCTGCTGTTTTCTCAGGCTGGTCCCTGGTGAGCCCTCCATCCCTCCACACTATGCCAAAAACACTGTTAGCTGATCTGCCAGCCTTGGGAATATCTACAGTTTCTGCTGTGGTTTCTTTCCAGATACAGGTATTATCTTCCAGCTCCTGTATTCCCCTGTATTGCTGGCCTGCTCATCATTGTGTCTCTGCAGATTTCCTTGATACTCCTTCTAGCTCTCTTCCTGGCTGAGATCGTCACAGAGAAAGTGTTAGACACTTACACATCCGTGCTGCTTTTGGCCGGGGTAGAGTTATTTCCTTCACAATAGCTGGTCTGGGCTGTGGTTTGGATTTGTGCTGGAAACAGTGTTGATAATGTAGACATGTTTTCGTTATTGCTGAGCAGAACTTACACAGAGCCAAGGCCTTTTCTGCCTCCCAGCCCACCCTGCAGTAAAACCCACCGTGAGGGGTGTTAAGTAGGGTGGTAAGGAGGGGTGGTAAGTAGGCAGCCATGCTGGGCATCCTCCCTTTGCTTCCTGGTGGGTCTGCAAAATGCCTCACCCCAAAGAACTCTGCCAAGGTGCCAACACTTCAGCACCCACGAGGCCACAGGGCACCCCCTGCTCATCCTCCACCAAGGCTGCACCTCTGGGAATGAGCACTTAGAGCACAGCCCCAGTTTTCACTACTTTTCCATGGAACCTGGACTATAAAAAGTTCTGACCCTGTGTCACAGTCTTGTTCATGCACAAGTAAAATGAATATCCCAAGTGGGATATTTCACGCTCTTACCTCCTCTAGGAGTTGTAAAAGGATCATATTTACCAAATGAGATATATCACCTCATGGCTAATATCTAGCTGTCCAAAGCAACACAAGATAGAAAGATCTTAACAGAAAGGAAAAACGAAAATATCTTTAAAGAATCTGAACAGAGGAATTATACTTACTTCATAAAACATGTATGAGGCAGTAATACCCTCAGAAATTTTCAGGCCAGGAACTTCTGCTTGAGTTCAAGACCCTCTGGGTTTTTTCTATGCGTTCATCTCTCCCTCCCCTTTCTTTCTTCCCTCCATCTACGAGTTTTGGCAATGCCGAACTATCATTTTGCTCAAATAAGTAGTGAAGTTTACAATAATTTTCCAACTTAAGCTTATCAGCATTTTCCAGCTTATATTTACTGCTCAGTTACCAACTAAAGTTTACGTTTGCTCAAATTTAGCAACAGATGAAACATGGAACAAAGAAAGGAAAAAATGGGATGGAAATCTCGCAACAGTTCCTGGCCCTGAATATAAAAGTTATTTCTGGTCTGAGAAGAAACAGAGGACCTAAAGAAACCTCCTGTTCCCTGGTCAGAAAACAAAGAGACTGGCAGAGAATAAGCAAAACCATTAATGCCTCAGCTTAGTTTTCAGAGTGTCAGGTGACAAACATCTCTGGCAACAGCCTCAAAGCCCGGCAGGCACCCTGAGCAGTGTTCCCAGGATGGGTGACCAGGGGCCCAGTGGGGATGAGGTGACAGGGGCCCAGCAGAGGCGGTGCTCGAGGTCTGGTTTGTGCCGTACACGTCCTGCTATGGACACGCTCACTGAACAGGATAAAATCAACTGCCTGTGGTGGCTTTCTCTGCTACCCTTTATGTTCAAATTAAATGTTCCATTTTGGTTCAAACGTTACAGTAAATGACCAACAATAAGAGAGAGAGAAAATACCATAAGGCACTGTCTGTGGACAGTGGAGTCTTCCTGTAGAGCTGACCACACTGTGTGTAAACCCAGCTAAGATTTCAATGTGTTTCCTTATCACAGCCGTGCAGATGGTTTGCCAAAGGCTACTTTAATTTCAAATACAGAACCATACACTTCTGACATGCTTATGAGAAATATTCTTGTCACAATGCATCTCTGCATTTATATTTAGCACGCCAAACTGCAGAAAATAATTGTTAAAAAAGATTTGTGCCTGCATTCCTGTTTGAAATCTAATCTCAGTAATGCAAATAGTTCCTTGACGAGGCAAAGGGAAAGTGGATGTCTTTGATATTCTCTCCATCTCATTTTTAGATTTTAATTTTTTTTGTTTTGTGAGCTTATGGTTTGGAAGATGCAAATACAACTCAAACACCAAACACTCAGTAGTGTAGTTTGTATAGTTGAAAAATAAAAATTACACAAAATCAGAGAATGTATATAATGAAGAAAATCTGTATTCTGTTTAAATATCTCTTCCTGTTGAGAAGCCCAGTCATCCCAACCCATGCCATTGTAACTAGGATTTCTGAGATTCTTTTTTCCACTTGCTTTATTTATATCTACGCTAACTGAATGGCAGTACATCAGGATAAATCTCAGGCTCTCTGCCATGAGTGGATTAACCTTCCTAATTACTGATCAATTTTTCTCTCAGCTCATTTCTCATTCTAGTACCCAGTGATTTCCCTAATTCACACAATATGGCCTTTAAATGTCAAATCACAAGCACATGAGGAGAAAAAGGGCATTTGATGAATCTGAAATCCTTAAAAACACTGGGCAAAGAGTGGCAAACCCACCAAATCACTCTCGTCTACCCTACATTGCAGGCACGGAGCTATGAGGACCCATGTTCTAGACACACATTTTTCAAGCTAAAATGACGCAGGAAAGTTAAATTCCAATGAGCTTCCAAAATAATGGAAAACGAACTGCAGTGCTTAAAGCCACCTCACCCCTCTCCTAACTTAGGAAGCCACCAACACATGCCAGGGTGGCTCCTTCCCACCTGGAAAGGGCAGACAGCTGCCTAATGACAATGCACTTCAAATTTTGTAATGATTTCCTTCAAACGAATAGCTTGCATGTGCAGAATGAGGTATTCCAGCTCTGATGGGCATGGTTAGGACTAATCCCTTGGCTGATGGATGGGGCCAAGTGAGAGCTTGCCCTGCAGGGAAGCTCCATGCATGGAGCTGGCTGGATTCTTTGCTGCCGCTCTCCAAATTTAATTATGTTGTCACACACACTTTGGAGCTGAGGATTGTAAGCAAAGTTCCCACTGCTCAGCAGTGCTGAGCTGGGTATGAACAGGCAGAGTCCCTCCATCCCCACGTGGTGTGACACAGGCCCCACCACTTGCACCTGAGTAAGTTGGAGTCACCTCTGTGGCCAGAAATGATTGAAGAGAGAAGTACTCTCCTTTTCATTCAGCTTTGGTCATAGCCCAGCGATCTGATTTCAGAGCAGGAATAATTTAGCAGCCATAAATAGGTGTCCTACAAACACAATGCATTTATCCTTCAAGTTTTATTTTCTGTGGGCACAATTAACTTCTTGCTGGGATAGCCAAGTGGAGCATCTTCTCCAGCACCTTACTCTTCTGAACTGATTTATATAATAATAATAATAATGGCCAGACTTCGCGAACGAAGAACCGGGGAAGGTCTTTACACCTTCCAGCCTGCGCTTTGGAT
>JAYRBT010000178.1:170093-208175 GCA_036023395.1 Myiotriccus ornatus | reverse complement strand
ATGGATTGCCTTACAGGGCTAATGAGCTCCATCTGCCCGGGGAGTGGCCCTGACCAGGAATCAAACCCGGGTCTCGGCGGTGACAGCGCTGCGTCCTTAACCACTAGACCACCAGGGGCTCCCACTGATTTATATAAACTGCTGGGAAAGGAAAAAGGGAAAACAAAAACCAAACCCACAAGAAAACTCAACTCACAAAAAATAAAATTAAAAAATCCCCCAAACCATCAAAAACCCCTCAGCATAAAGAATACAGATGACTAGACAACTTTGTCATTGTTAAATTCAACATGTAATACAGACTTTCCTTAATACTTATAATAAATAGATGAAACAAAAGCACAAATCATATCTCTTCAGCTCAACAAATAAAGTGCATATTGTCTGTCCATTTTGAAAGACTGCACTGAACATCCAATACCATTACCAAAAAACATTGTTCCAGAACACCAAGTTTTCAGTAGAAAAACCATCTAAGTCAGAAACAGTTTAAACCTACATTAGAGAGCAGGACTACCACACATTGTCAGTTATTTCTCAGACATTTCCCAAGGTTTCTGTCTGTATTCATTATATATCAGTTTCCTCAAAGCTGATTGTAGCATTTTTCCTTTGTCAGTATAAGTGTTCTTTTCGGTTTTGAGGATATTAAGGATCTCTGGCTGGCATTTATTTTGGAACTATGATTTTCTCTGTTGTTTTTATGAGAAAAATTTCATTAGGATTTTCTGACAACTGTAAGGTCATTTTGACAGTTTGTGTTTTCTTTAAAAATCGTAAGGAGAGATGAGATGTGAAAGAGATCTACCCATCTGGTTAAAATGAACCATGAAGCATCAAAAGCAAAAGATCTTGTGTGGGGAAAAGGAAATCACTATATAAAACCTTCTACTTAACTGGGATAATCATAAAGCCCAGGTAAGGCTACAAACACGGCTTCCTTTAGGAAGAAAAAATAAAATAAAGAATAGGAAACAAACGACTTACGGAAAAAAAATCAAAAGTGCCCTAAGTTATCAGCTCTAGTAAAGCTCTCCACTGGTCAGTGGGGAAGTATTTTGGTGTTTCTTTCCCCGTGGATACCACAGGACTACCCAGCCTTTGCTTCCCCCAGCTCTCAGTAAGCTCCAGTGTCAGAGGAGGCAGGAGTGGCACAGCAGCACCACGTGCAAGGTACTGCACGGGGCATCAGCCCTTCCCACCCCACAGCCTTGCTCCAGCACACCCGGGGGGCAGGAATGCCGGGACAGGAATGCTGGGGTGGGAATGCCAGAGCAGGAACGCAGAGAAGGACTCCACAGCTCACAGAGCTGGGTGCCCTGTACAGCAGGTGTTAAATACGGTCCTGCAAAGAATCAATACCCAGAGAGGTTAAAAGAAAGGATAGAAAAATCACAGCTTAGAGCCACGAAGACATTAAGTCCAAACTTAATTTATTTTTGAAATTAGATTTCTGAAATGCAGCAAGCTGCATTTGGGCCAACTCTTATATCCTGGTCTTTTCTTTCCACCTGCAGATCCTGTACAAGTCAGCCAACAAAAGCAGCAGACAGCAATGCTGCTACTTCAGTTTATAGGCACTAGTTTCCAATAACTCATTTATTGATCACAGAAGTGGTAAATGTCTGCCTATCCTTGAGAAGAGACAACAACAACACAGAAGTCCTCACAAAATGATTAATGAGATAATACAGTCACCCAGCTAAAGCTACAGGAAGGCAGAATATTTACACGCAGTCACAAGATGAATGTACCCTTCTTTCTGAGACTCTCTTAGCTTGGCTGGAACACGGCAACCTGTGAATCCCAACTTTGATAAATTAACATCCAGATCACGATCCACAGCAGAAAGGATTTGAAACAGCAGCATGGGGCCAGGTCCTCAACATAAATCAGCCCAGATTCTTGGGCATCAGGAGCCAGTAGGTACTAGGCAGAATTCCTGCCATTATAAATTACTCTTGAGTTAAATACAGCATAAGCCATTGCCTGGCACCCAAGGAGCTGTTCACACCTCTAGGTAAAGCACCACTATTTCCACTATGTAGCACTTCACAGATGCCTTGCCCGCATGAAATGACAAGTCTCAGGGCAAAGGAAGAAGGGAACAAAGACTTACAAAGGATGGATTTATCTTTTAGAATGGACAAAGCACTCCAGGGAATATTTCCTTCTCAGTAGAATGTGAAGGCAAAAGGACTCCTCCAAAAGCAGCCCAGCAGTGCAGAGGAGGGAGCCATTGCCTCTGCCCCAGGTCTAAGATACCTGCTGCAGCTCCTGAAGGAGCTCCCATTTCCCATTTATACAGTGATGAAGTACAAAAAAAATAAAGAACTTAAATAAATGTTACATTACTGCTAAACAAAACCTTCTCCCTTCCAACACAGTCCATCACTGTTCCACATGGATCTTATATATTTCTTTTGGCCCCTTTCACTTATTTCTAATCTATAGTCAAGCAGAATTACCTCCCGGGAGGGATGGTAGGATTTTACTTACACCACTCTAAAGTAATAATCCTTTGCTCCATTTCCTGCTTGTGAAATGCAAAATTGCATCCATACACACAGAGTCACATTGTTGAGTGTTATCTGTAATTGTACATTTTACTACCTCAGCATCTCCAGTAAAAACATCTTCCCTAAATCATATTTTTATATACGTTCAATGAAAGAGGAAAGTGTCTGTACTTTAAAAATTACCGTTAGAACTTTGTTGGAAAGAATACCCAGAGTGTAATGCTCCTACACACCTCTATGATTCAATAATGTAGCTGGGTTATAAATTAATTCTTAATGGTATTTTGCTAAATTGAAAAAAAGACAGTTCCATTACTACAGACCATAACCTAAATCTCCTGATACAAAATGACTTCCCATTCAGTGATAAAGAACTGAAAGACAACAGTTAAGCTTTAAAATAGGAATATATTTGGAAAATATCCCATTAAAATAGTAACATTGATGGTGCTGAGAGGAATCAACTTGACAAACCTTTCCTCATACAACCAGTGGCACCTATGTTTATGGGCTTTGGAATTTTACTAATGGCAAACATCATTATGTTTTGTAATTTAAAATATATTTGTACCAAGATCTGAAGCACTGCAGAAACTACATTAGCCATAAGAGGGTTTCTTCGTATATATCCTTGACCGAAACTAAAAGTGAGCAAATACAATGTACAAAAAAGTGTGCTAAGTTACCACTGCCATTAGTCCACCTCTTTTGCACCTTTTGATGTTAGATATAAACATAGCTCTTGAGAGAAAGAGGGCAGAGAGTCTGGAGAGAGCTGCTCTACCCCTGTTTGTCTGGCCCTTCCTGCCAGAAGCAGAGCACTGGCTGCTGAGAGCCACTCACTAGTGGGGAACTGCCAATATTTTCAGCGTGTCTATGGATTTTAGAGCCAAGCTTGAAATACCTCGGGTCTGGTCAAAGGTTTCAAATTTCCATAGATCAATTAAAATCAAATACAGCATTCTGAAAATTTAAAGGAGTCCAAAAAATAATCTTTGTGCATTTTGAAAAGCCTGAGTGCAAAGTCAGAGCATAAAAAAGGAGCCCAAGTGTCAAATCAAAACAGAAATACTGTGAAATGCTTCAGAGTTACAGAGGACATAGACTCAGCTTTTGAGTCTATGCAGAAGCAGCACAAATTTTTTTCAAGGCACAGTGGAAGTAATTAATAACAAATGAACTTACTTTGAGTTGCTTAATAAAATGCCCAGTTTAATAGTTTCTCTTATCTTAAATATATGACTGAGGAACTGCAATGTCTAGTGCTAAGTGAAGGCACCGACAAACAACCCATGCAAGGAATTTGGAGGAAGTAAGACAGTAAGTAAGGCATTTTAATATCAGGAATAAAAAATCAATTATAAAAGGCAAAAAAACTCCACCCCAGCACCCAAAACCAGAAAAGACAGGAAAAAGAACTCATGTTCTCCAGTAACAGTGTGAAGAGCTCACAAGCAGGATGCAAAACCTTATTTGTTCCTAGGAAAAGACAGGTCAATCAAAATCACATTAATTTTTTTTTTAATTAAAAAAAAAAGAAAGAAAGAAAGAAAGAAAATCCTTTGGTGATACTCAACTTCAGGAAAGCAGATGACAGAAAAATTAAGCACTTTTAAAAATTCAGCTAAAAATGACACTTTAAAGATTTGAGTGCTGAGAGACAGTGGTGAAGGCTGCCGAAGGACAGCAAGCTGGCTGCCCGTGGAAAGGAGCTGGAGGACAAGCAGAAAGAAACAGCAGAGTAGCTGAACAGCACACTGAGGGGTCATTAGAAGCAAGACCATAGACTTAAAAAGCTGAAATTGTATCAAAATGAGGAAAGCATTAAAGGGTACATAGTATCATTTAATGATACATCAAATGCAAAACCACAGCAAGACAGGCAAAAATTCAGCCGAGCAAAAGGGAGCGAAAACTAAAATGAAATCCTTCTTCATCAGAAGCACCAAGGCTCGTTAAAGACACCCAACATCCAGGACACAAAGGGCACTCAAAGGACAGGGGAGCTGACTAATTGTTTTTCATTAATGTTCACTGTGGAAAAAACTGTAGGGATATGTTTGGAATTAAAGCAACCACAGGATGAGATATAGAGTCAGTGGGCAAAAGGAACAACAAACCCACCAGCACTAAAATGTAGCAGTCAGGTGAAGCAGAGAACCTAATCTGCTCTGTAGGTAGCCACGTGCTTTAATCACCCTGGTATACACCAGAAGGTGGGAGGTGACTATATTAGATATAAAAACAGGAGCTGGGATAGAAGGGAGAATCAAGGGAATTACAATCCTCGTATCTATCAAGAAAATTAGTAGAAACAGGCAGTGATACAGTAAAAATGGTAGAAACAGGCAGGTTAGAACCAAGGAGGTCTTGGCTCAGCACATCATGGGTAAAAACACAGTAGTACATGCTGAGAAAATAGTTGATAGATGCTAAAAGCTACAAAGGCTCACAGTGATGGAAAACACTTCTGTTAGGAGTTAGCAAAGAGAGCTCAATCACATCCAGCCCAGGAAATCCACAGAGATGAATGGAGCTGAAGGCTGGAATAGGCATTTGCTTGCTGTGCTTTGACTCTTCCTTGCAGATCTACTCACAACCACTATTGCAAATGGGACACTGAGCAAAATAATTCATGCTTGGCCCCATTAGGGACTAGATTTCTTCTGGCATTAAAAGCTCTGAGCTGGCAGTGGGATGTACAAGTCCAGTCCAGACACCAGACACCCCGAGATTCCTTGGGCCATACTCATTGCTGGTTCCCAGGGCTGGACTGAGCCCTCATGATCAACATGGGACCAAAACAACAGCTCATTGTCTTTCCAGCATCGGCTCTAAATCACACTGGGCTAAGTTTAGACTAAGAAGGAATAAAAATATCACAGCCTTGACATTTACACATAATCAAAGCTCCAAGTTTATTTTTTGCTTTCCTCCTTTTGAAAGAACACCTGTTAAAACCTACTGGAGTCCATCAGAGAGCAGACCCCATATCCTTATTCAACTGAACCAAATCTTGGGGGAACAAGAGGGGAGGGAGGGATTAAATTTTTAAAATAAACTTGGCATTAAATTTTTAAAATAAACTTTCATTTAAAAATGTAGAGTGTGAAAACCTGGCTGCTTGTTAGAATGCAATTTGTATGCAAATAAGGAAAAAGGATATAATATCCTTAAACTAGGATTCACAATTAGAGTTAGGAACATCATTCCAATTAAAACGCAAAGATCACAAGCACAAATAAACTAATTCCCTACATTACTAGTCTTTTCTCGTTATTTAGAGATCATTATTACTAAAAATGAAAGCAAATAATAATTGGACACAAAATTGGCCATAAAGCATAGAAATAAACTTAAAGCTGAAGAAATTAACTCCCTGCTGCTGTGACATTAATGAGAAAAGATACCCTCTCTCTTTTAACAGACTGAGAGTCTTACACTGCCTGGACCCTTGGGGTGGGGGGGTTGTATATGTTTATTTTGGAGGGCTTATGGGGGTCCTCAAAGAGGAGCAGGGGGTTGTGATCAAACTGTTCCACTTTTCTACATCAACTCTAGGCAATCAGCATATTTAAAAGGTAGAAGTTCATATTGAAAAGACTGTTTATGCCCCAAACCTTCAGCCAGACTACAGCCATCCATAAAACTAAACCATGGCAAAAATCAAGGTAAACCAGGTCCCATTTATGGAAGGCTTTTGCCTTTGTCAGGATGACATTACTAACTCTGGGTGCACTGAAAGATCCCCACCATGTAACTTTTTCCATACCTACACAAAACTGCTCCCAGTTCAGGATCAGCAAAGAGGAATTACAAGGTAATGCACAAGTGTTATTCCTGGCTCTGGTGCAGAACAGAAAGGAGGTCTCCTCCCTGCCTTGAATTCTTCACTATTCACAGCAAGACAGGCTTGCTCTATTTCAAAGACACCAATAACTAGAATAACCAAACAATGCACTATTATTTAATTGATGAATTACACGTGATTACATTTTTAAAGTTTCTCAGTGAAGTGCAGAGTGCAGCTCAAGGCCAAAAAAACAAGAATAAAATAAAATCAGAAAGCTCAGAAGGAGAAACCATTACCTCCTTCAGGCTGTTCCACTTGCACCCGGATGGCTTTTCTCCCAAGCAGTGAACACACAATGGCAGCATCACCCCAGGGAAATAATCACTCTTGATTGTGGTGAATAACTTGATGATAAAGAGCCATCTAAAGCTTTTAATTGTCAAAGTCAGTCTTTCCTCATCAGCAAACTACTTGGAGTTACCTCTGTTACATGTGTTTACCTTTCATTTCACATAAGGCAGGAGCAGAAACCAGTAAGTGCAGGTTCACATGGGAAGTGTCAAAGTGCAAAGACTAAAGAAAACGCTGCACCCAGAGGAGGAGGGAGTTATATAAAATTTAAAGCCAGTTAAATTTTGAATGAAGAGGTAAAAACAGCAAAGGAAAGAATTACATTACTGCTATAGAACACTAGCTAGGATTGCTTTTAAAGCAGTAACAAAATCCTCAGAAACCACCTCGTTCCAGAGTTACTTCAGTTGATGGTATAAACCACAAAATAAATGTATATGAATACACAGCCATATAAACAGAAACATATATACAAGGTAATCAGGAAGATCTTATCACAGAGTAATTCTTGATCAAAATAAGAACACATTATCCCCTGCAACAAGGCAGGAGATCCAACAACACACATCTCAGCGTCAGAAAATGGGTACAAATATTTCTTTTAATTTTAAAACTCTTGTGGAATTTAAAAAAAAATACTTTTTAAAAAATTTATTTCAGTTTCTAAAATCATCAACAAGCAAATCCCTTGCAATGCCACTGAACACATCCAAGCATCTCCAGGCACTCCATAAAAAGGCACAGTTGATCAAGTAGGCTCTCATTTAATTGGCAAAGGATGTGACAGAGAAGAAGGCACGGGGCAGCCTTTTTGTTTGAACACCTAAATGACTCCACATATCATTAACCTGGCGACTCACATCACTGCCAACCAGGGCTGCTCAGCACCCCAGTGGACCCCCGTGGGGGCAGTTCCCAGAGCACTGCCCAGGGAGCTGTGCTGTGAGGGACCTCTGCAAGGTCACAGAAATCTGGCTCCAGGTCTGCTTTAGTCACATCTTGCTGCACTGCTTGGAATAGAACTTAAATACGTGTCAAATATCCTAATGGTTTTTCTGGCTGTCTTGCCAAAGGCATTTGATGGCCATCAAGTCCTAAGGGGGACTTTTTTCTTTGCTGTGTAAGGGAGATGAATAAAACTCTGGTCTTCATATCAGCTCTACTGATATAGGGATTGACAGGGTGGCTATGCAGAAGCTGTAATAGGACTATCCTAATTGCTAAAAGTAAACAAAATATTTGGGGGAACAATCTAGAAACAGCAAAGCCTACATAAGGTACATTACTATCCACAGGCACCTGTGCTAAGCACTTCTGTATATTGATCCCATAAAAAGGATCAGAGCATTGTTCTGTTTTTCAGGAACAGCAAATTTAAAGCTGCCCTACCAAATGTAATAGATTGAAGAACTGTTTACTGATGTCTTAACTCCCAGCTTCATATCAACAAACCTCATTTTTAATATAGCCCTACATAAACAAAAATGAACTCTAAATTAACATTAATGGCTTTTTAAAGTGCTTTAGAGAAACCATTTTGGTGAACTGCTTTGCAGTCACTAAAAGTAGTGTCAAGAATTACGACATTACTTGTTTTATTTTTTTCTGTAGCTAGAACACTTAGTTCTTGAAACATAATTGTGAAGACTTGTACTCTGTGTGACCTTGTCTTTGAGGCTTTACTGACAGATAATTTTATGCCACCTAGCTAAGTCTTATTATATCATAATTATGCTGTCATATAGGATCTCAAATGAAATTAATGAAATACTATCAACCCAAGACAAGAGCTATGAGAACCAGCAGAACTCTCCTTGTGAGCATTTGCTTTTATTATTATTAAGTCCCATCACTTAAACTCCTATATCAGGGATCTAAAGAAATAAATAAAATCAGGGAAATGAAGTTCAATGTACAAATGTTTTGATTAAATGCTGTCTCTGGTTTCAGATTTTTCACTAAAACCTCATCACAGTCCTCTGTAGCCAAGAAAGAAATAAATTGAAACTGGTGGAGAAGATGAAAAATAGAGTAGATAAATTAGGATGGGAAAGAACGAAAGCACATTTTTATCTGCCTGACTGGTCTCAGACAAATAGGGGAAAGGAATTACTCAAATACAATGAAGTTCTTCCTTGAGACTTACATAAATAAAAGCTGTTAAATGTAATTATCTGTAGAAACATGGGCACACCAAATATTGATATTCTGATTTCACTGCTAACAAGAGGAAGATGCAAGAACTGCAAAGCCTCGATGATCTTTTCATGACTGTTCCCACGAGGCAGAGATGTTATTAAGAGGTGATTATATTGTCTTTTTTGAGTCTCCCCACTACTCTGCACTCATAGTCCAAAGTCTCAGTAGAAATGCAAACACCCCATCAGGTCTGCCTGGCTGAGAAGCACCTACTGTACTGTACGGTATTGATTGTAAAGACGATGTGAATAATCTGAGCAGTAATAGCTACGAAAACCTTCCATAAACAAAAGGCGCACCTCTATTGTGTGGGCCATTTGTTTGGAGCAAAGGGAAGAGTAACGACTTTGCCTTCACACGTTGCCATTAGATTCACTTAAAACTCACTAAACTTGCACTCAGGGATAAAGCACAGTTACAAAGTGGCTCAAACCAGTCACTCGGGATGGAATCACGACATCAGCACATCACTGGTCAGTCGTGGGTAGCAGTTCTCCACATTACCCTTTTGCCTGCTGATCAAACCCACGTCTGATGTCTCAGGCTCTCAGGAGGGGCAAGCAGAGCACACGTTTCTCCAGGCATGTGTTCAAATACACCCTCAGCTTCAGGCTCAGCTCAGCCACGTTCCTTACGTGCAGGTAGAGGCACAACTCCCACCAGCCCAGCAGATGCAGCACACTGACCAGCCACATTACACAACAGAGAAAGTCGGCAGCTGTCCCCAGCCCGAGCAGGATTCTCTTGATCTGGGATAACAGGGGAAAGAGAAGGTAGAAAATCTAGCAAGCTATTGCAGTCTTATCTGAGCCTCAGCAGCTGGTAAATCTCAGCAATTTGAGCCACTTCCCCTTGTGATGTTTCATTCAGATCTCAGGATCGTTAGGTGATAAAGGAAATAATTCCCTTTAAATGCACAACGTGAAAATGGCTTGAGAAATAGCCTAAAAACATTTCCTGAAGGAACTGTTTGTAAACTGCACCCTGTGCAAGTGTTGGTAAATGTCTTAGCAAATTAGTATTATGAAAATTTTAACTGTTCTCTAAAGAGTTGCCTAATTTTAAGATTAAATTAAAGTCACTGAAGTGTAAAACGCAGGAACTGTAAATTTAACTTGAGTACTGTAGCTCCACAGCATCTTCACCATGGAAGAGATGCACAAACAGCCACAATGGCTCTACCTTCCCAAAGAAGAGAAAAGGAATAGCCCTGCTGAGGAGGGAGGAAATCATCAGGGAGGATGAGGATCTCTCCAGGTCACCAACTGCTCTTTGCTACAGATTCAGAGCTCACTATACCTATCTTGAACCTCTCCAGTTGTACCAGATCTTAAATAGTTCTGGATCTTGGCTCTGAGAAGGTCTGATTTTCAGCCTAGGCTTCCCAATCACCGGCCATGTCCCTGATGTAATTGCTAATTAAAACAGATTAACTTCAACCAATTAAATCTGGCCAATGTAATAGCTGTCTACATAGAAACATACCATTAACCTCAATTGTAATTGATGTTGCTGGTTTGCAAAACCTGTTTGATTTTGGCCATCACCTCTTACAGTGTGTCAGGCATCACTGTTTCCGTGGCAGGCAGTTCCCTAATCCTCAAACAGGAATGCACTGTATTTGTTCTTTAAAATGCTTCAAACCCTTGCAGGTACAACACTAGCAATTTTCAAACATCTTTCAGATACTTTCTGAACACTTATTTCATTATGTTTCTGTGCGAAATAGAAAATTTCCAGACCATCCAAAGATTTGTTCTGCAAGCACCGGGAAAACAAAACAAAACAACTTCAGTTTGCAGTGCAACCTTCACGTTCTAAACCTAGGCTCTGAAAATGCTATTTAGGAATATTCTTATCACAACCTAGAGAAATCCCCATAAATTAGCCATTAACTGTTCTCCAACAGCTCTTGAAATAGAGTAAAACATGATCAAAAACTGCATATACCAAAAGTGTATTTTTATACAGTGAGAATCAAAGGTTAGTTTTAGAAGTACTCAGTACTAACTCTTCTGAGAGACAAGTGGATTTTAATTCACATGAAGGGATCATCCAGTACTGTCTTAACTTCATCGGTGTAGCCTGCTGACTGAACCCTACAGCATCATTTCACCAGAGAGTAATGAAAAACACATCACATTCACACCAGTATATATATAAATATTTATACTAAGTATAGGTTTACTGAGTTATTTCTTAGTTTTCACATGTTTTTATGCAGCAAGATTTGTTTTGTTCCTAGCTGAAAGGGATATGTAGAGTGAAACAAAGCTTAGATTCCCTCTGCCTCATGACCCTTAGCACAGTTTGCATCTTTTAGAATTTCCATCACACTTCAGTAAAGAAAGCAGCTTTCTGTGATGGAGCCCCATCTCCACAGCAGGACTCTTGGGTTCCTCCCCTTCCATCCAACTTCCTTTTTAAATGCCATTTCACGTGTTAATTCGCCTAACATGAAGACATCAGTTTGTGAGCTGAAGATAAATCCCTGGCCATAACAAGAGAAGACACCTTATAAAAACTGTAAAGTTTTTTGAACCACACAGAGACTGAAAGTGTCCCAGTGTTGGTCTGGCACAGGTGCAAACGAAGAGTGATGTGTACAAAGGGTCTACTGCAGTACTCACCCAGCAACAACCTGCAAAACCTGAATCCTTCAACAGCACTTTTACATCACTGTCACCTCATTTAACATTCACCTGAAGAGGGTTTACTACCTCCTTTGAACACATCATATTAAAGAAAAAGGAGAAGGAAAACAAAAAGGCAGAGCACATTTGAGGCTTTCCCTTTTTAGTGAAGTGTGACATGACGAGGGTAAGGATCTTCAGCCCTTCTAAACAGTACACAGCCAGTTAGAAAGGAAAACAAAATTATCTGCACCTAAACTGTTTTTAACATTTCAGAAACATGCAATGGGCTTTCACCAGCTGGCAACTTGGCTGTACTGAAAGGCCTGTAAACTTACAGCCATCAGAAGGTAAGAGAGATCTAAAGCTATGAAAAGAGGGCTTCAAAACCATACAATGCAAAATACACATACTTTTCCAAATTATTGTTGTACTTAAATCTTTGAGTGCAGTTAACAGCTCCTGTATGGGTCTGGGCCAACACCAATCAAAGGAGTGCATATGAAATCAGATGAGTAAGCGGTCAGAAAATAAAGCATGAGAAGTTCCATCTCGACATGAGGAAGAACTTCTGTATGTTGAGGGTGGCAGAGCACTGGATGATCTCCAGAGGTCCCTTCCAACCTTCACAAGTCTCTGGTTCTGGGAAATGATCTACAGTTAAGGATGTGCTGGTTTGGGCTGGAGTAGAGTTTAATTTCTTCACAGGAATGGGTTGTGTTTTGGATTTGTGCTGGGATCAGTGTGAATAATGCTGGGATGTTTTCAGTCCTGCTGAGCTGTGCTTCACAGCCAAGGTCCTTTCTGCCTCTCATCCCACCATGCTGGCAAGCAGGTTGGGAGCACACAAGATTTTGGGAATACACAGCTGGGACAGCTGATCCCAAGTGACCACAGGGGTATCCCAGGCCATATGGGGTCATGCTCAGCACACAAAGCTGGGGAAGAAGGAAGAGGGGAACATTCACAAGGCTGGTGTTTGTCTTCCCAAGTCACCCTTACATGTGATGGAGCCCTGCTGTCCTTGGGGATGGCTGGACACCCGCCTGCACATGAGAAGTGGGGAATGAATTCCTTGTTTTGCTTTCCTTGCATGCACTGCTTTTGCTTTTCCTGTTAAACTGTCTATCTCAACCCATGAGTTTCCTCACTGTTACACCTTCAGTTCTCTCCCATTCCACCAGGAGGGAATGAGTGAGTGGCTTTGTGGGGCTGAGCTACTGGCAGGGGTGAAACCAGGACAAGGAGTAAGTGCTTTTCCACCTAAAAATGTTATTTTAGAAAACACAGTTAGCTAATATTTACTGATGCGAACTGCCATTATCCTAGCAGTTTGTATGAAGATTACAAATTCATTTCTGCTATACCTGTTGCTCCTAAGATGTAAGTTTAAATATATAATGTGACAGGAAGACTACATTTTCTACACTGCAAGGTTTTATTCTGTATTTTGCAGCTAAAGTTAATTTTATTTGTTGAATCTAATGAAATCTGGAAAATGTAGTGAGAAGTGAAAGTTTACTCGTGCAGTTGCTAAGCAACAGGCTCGTACATAAGCTGACTGATCATTTCATATTGGACTTTTCCTATCAGCAAATTACCTAGCTGAAGGTAAAACTCCTCCTGGTTTCCTCTTCCAGTTTTGCAACTCAAATTATTTAGTAATATTTGAATACATGAGACATTCCAAAGATTTTTATTATTTCTGCTTAAATATTTAAAAGAATCTGGCAGCTTTCCCAAGCAGCAGCATCCATTTCTGCCTGCAGGGCACATTCCCAGGCTGCATCTAATAACAGGGCTCCTCTGAAGCCACTGATCAAGATTAAATGGACGCTTCCAAAGCACTGATTCACCCTTAGGGCACAGCTGCCTCTACAATAGCTAAAGCAAGTATTTTGTTTTCAAACCCAAGACCTTTCACAGTTCTAGGACTGGCAGTGGTGTGCAAGGTCTGCACTCAGCCACGTGGCCACCTCTAGCAGGATAAAGCTCCTCTAACTTCAGAGGGATATTCACTAGGGACAGTTAAAATGCCGTGCTGGATCAGGGACAAAGACCCTCAGCCATGGCAGGATGGGGTCTGATTGTGTTGCTTCACTCACCTGCACAAAAAGAATCATTTGAAGAATATTTACTAAGTTAGCTTTGTCCAAGTCGCCTGATGGTCCTGCTCTAAGCCACTGTACATGACATAAAACACTACATGAAACTTTCTCTGCATCTTTAACTCCCTAACTTCACCAGCCACACCCCAAATAAAGTAAGTAAGCTTAACTTTCCAGAATATTTTGAAGTTGCAGGCATTTGCACACTGCTTTAAGGCAGCTCCAAACAAGCAGCCATGTTACACCAAATCAGTCCTACTTTTCTCCCTGGAAGGAGCTCTCAGTTTCGTGGTGCCCAGCCTGAAGTACCTCCCTGCTCCTCAATGCTACCGCAGCATGATGTTCTCATAAACACAAAGGGACATTATCAATGTCACCATGAGAATGCAGCTGCACACACCCAGCTGGAAGTCTACCCTCTGCAAGTGTTAATCAAGTGCAGCTCAGGTGCAACTCCACCTGTAGGCAACGCTACGTAATATTTCCATTAGTGATTTGGACAATGTAGTAATGCAAAAAACAGGCATTGGGTGGAAGACTTCACACAGAAAGAAGTTGCAGATAATCTGGAACAGAGTAATAAAGGGGGTGAAAAAGCTTTGAAGAACAATGAAATGTGAAAACAGAAAAGACTAAACCAAAGGCTTGACGTGGATTAATTCAATAAATTCCTTTCCACGTTTAGTCAGTATTTTAACACAGAAATGGAGCCTCATTTAATTTCTGGATGCGGACAATTCTGCTTGGCAAGAATCCAAAGGCTATATGTAAATTTTGCAGCTAGCATGAATTACTCTGGGAAGCATGGAAAAGGATAACTAACGTAAGACTGAAATCCACATTCTGTAGCCCTCTTCTGGTTGAAATTAGTCCATGACTTAAAGAACCCAATCTTCTCCACATAGCCTAATTTTGCAAGTATAATTGCATTTTGTAGTTGATGCTAATTGTGGAGGTCAATGAAACTAAGACGATCCCAGGGGAGGCAAGAAGCTGGAACGGTTTATTGGACTTACAGGTTCGTTTTTAAAGGGTTTAGGGTTTACATATTCAACAGGGGGTTGGAATTATTACAATTTATTACAAATAGGGGGGCTTGGGGGGATGACATAAGGGGAAAACCCAGATTAACAAATTTAGGTCTTAGCAGTTACCTCATGGGGAAAAACCCACTTTATCTTAGGGGATTTGACAGGGGGGTACAAGTATTAGGTTCTACAGGATGCAAGGATTCGGGGAACACAAAGGAAGAGATAAGGTACAATAGGATTTCTGCAAAGGTTTGATGAAATCAAGGTGTGGACTCTGGGCTGAGGCAGCCCAAGGCTTTCTGCAAAGTCCACTCAAATCCTTTCCTACTGATGTCATATTTTGGGATCCATTTCTGATACCCAAAACAATTCCATTTCTTCATAAACTGCAATAGAAGGGACTACACAGAAGCAGTAGAATGTGCACTGTTTGCCCACCAGAAAAGCCAAAAATGACTCACTACTCACTTCAACATTGCTGCTGTGTTGCTGTGATCAGAGTGAGAGAGGCTTCCTTGTTTTTTTAAGAAAAGGTAAAGAAATCCACATAACTTCATGTGGATTTCTTTATCTATAGTTTTATCTTCTTCCATTTCACCCAGTTTAAGAATAGTTAGGTATTTTTCACACCTTACTTTACCTTTTTTTTTTTTTTCTCCTACAGACTGTTTTGTCTTTCATCAGCTTGTGCTGGATTTTTGCACTCCATTTCTTTGAGGAGAGTCAACAAGCTGACACAAGGCTCACCTTTTCTCTCATTAAGTAATGAAAAGACATTATGAGTCCTCTCTCTTTCAGCTGTAAGTAGCTGCAGGTAATAAGTGAGTCATCGGTGCAATACCATTATGTCAAACAAATGACATCTGGCCACACTACACTCTAACTGTTGACATTTCTCTACAATGTTAAATCTAGAAGCTTCACTGAAGCTACTCTTCACTTACTTGAAGCAGATAAAGATACTGCACAGTATAATGCAGTAATGCTAATTCATTCCAGAAACCAAAGTTTGCCCACTCATGCTCACTACTGTCAATACTCCTGCTAAGGTAACCAGGGGATAACAAGGAACTGGCATAGCAACATAGCCAGGTCCTAATAGTGGTTTCCACACCAGCTACTGTGATTAAAAAACCACTTAGTACGACAACATTTGAATACTTGCTTAGACACAGAACATACTGAGTACTGTAAAGCACTGGGTGACATGATCAGCATCCAGTTCTTGTAGAGGGCTTTTACTGGAAGTGCTACACTGGACAAGGAAACCTAATTGCTTAGGATATATGGGTGCCACGGCTCACTTGCCAGCGTGCAAGATGGACTGGTAGAACTACAGGAATTTAAGAAGTCATTTTTCTTGCTATAAATTAAGGTTAAAAGTTTATGACAAAAGTACATCAATAGCAGGAAAAACAAATCACTTCTAAGTAGAAAGTTTGCACTTCCCTATTCAGGCCAAATCACTTCTACAGAACACACTTCCCTTTTATCCATGAAAACAAACACTCCCTCTACCTCATCACCACTCGGGCTTCACATCCTGTGACTCATTTCAGGGCCACTGAAAAGAACCACAGAAATATCTCACGAAGGTTTATGGGGTTACAGAGCCAAGGGAGTGATGCAGGTGCCAGCAGATGAGTGGGGTGGGTGTCCCTCCAAATCCCAGCCTCAGGAAGGGAGGATCAGGGATCTGACAGGGGAGCACAGGTTTGCTTCAAGTTCAATTTGCCCATTTTCACCATATATCAGCAAATATAAAAGGTTAATCACACTACTATATTTACTCCAAAATCTTTATTTGCCATTTATTTAGCAGCTGCAGAACATTTCCACTGCCTAAGAGGCATAAAGAGAAGGACAACCATGTTCATTAACTCCATGCTTGGTGTCCCTGTGCAAAGCATACAAATGAGGCTGGGAGACTGGAAAAAGCAACTTTAAAAGTCCAATAGTGAGCCAAAATCATCCTCTGCAACCCAAATTCTTGTGACTTTGATACAAGTAAACCAGGTGCAACCCAGACACCATTTTGTAGAGAGAAGGGGTGAGGGGGAATCTAGAATTTTGAGCTCAGATGTATAAAATAACTGAAGATTTGTTCATGCACTTATCTCTACATTTTCCCCTAACTTCTACAGACCGGTAGTTATTTTTATGTAGGTGGGTTGACTTCAAAACTTTTCTCACAAAAACGATTATATACTGCTACTTTACTGTATTTAAATCCCTATGAATTGAGTTAGGAACATCTCCATAAAATTACAGCGTTAAATTTTTATACTTCATATTAAAAAAAAATAAATACAGCAAGTCTTAAGATCACTTGACTGTGACAAATTGTCTCTTTCTGCTCACTTGAAATTGGCCTGTGAGACTTATCAAATCCCCAGCTTTGTTACTGCTAGAAGAATTTATTTAAAAGTGCACACTGTCATTATATACTTACAGAGAGGTATATTTTAGGATTATGCAAGTGCTTGATAGATAATTGGTTCTGTCTTTTTGCTGCGTCTCAAGTTTTCTGAGAAAACAGAAATATTTAAACTGCACAAAAATGTGAGTAATCTTTATAAAACAACAGTAGAAGGCCTGAATACAACTCCTAATTAAGTGAATGTGACCTTCTTAAAGGTGTCAATCAAATTAATTTCCTAGGAAACACAGGAATGACATTTTAGAAATATCACCCAGTACCTGTGTCTTTGTAGGGATCACAGCACAGCACTGAGGACCTCTGCTAGTAAATGAAAGAATCCCAAGCTTGGGGTGTCACAACAACAGGTCATTTGCTCTTAGAAAATAACTATGAAACCCCAGCAGGACTGGCATGAGGCTTCCACAAGGTATTATGTGCCCAAACTCTGCCCAAATATAAATATTTATAGCATGGATTGGTCTTAAAAATATTGACTGTGCAAGATATTGACATTGTTTAAAGAAAAAAGTGTAAAATCTTGGGAAACAAGATAAGATTTGGAGGACCTGTAAAGCACGTAAAGCTTGTCTGTCTGAAATCAGTTTTTGTCCAGAAAAAATTCTTCATCAAAAAAATTCTGTCTCAAAAACTACAGTGATTGGATGAAGTAAAGTACACTGTCCAAATATCTCCATCCTTTTCTTAGGAGTAGAAATGATTTTTAAAAGGTAAGTTTGAACACAAGATCTTGAGAACTTTCTCATTTCAAGAAATGGGACCAGGGTTAAGCTCAAGTTTTAAAGAGCTGATTTTACTCCACAGAAACAACTATTTGATAGTAAGCTAACAAACACTTCCATGTATCTAGTAGGATGTAGAATATCCTTCCAAGCCATACACAGAGTCTGTAAAGATTTATCAAGGATGTAACAGATCTAGATTGGGAAATACAGCAATCAAAGTAGATTAAAAAGAATTCTGGCATTTTTAACACTCTTTAAGTTACAGGTTACAGTTTCATTACAGCTGGACTCCAAAGGGAATATCAAAACTATTGTGCACTGAAAAAATGAACTGAAAAAACAGTTTGTTTGGTGGTCTTAGTACTTGTCATTGAAGCTTCCCAAGAGCTTCCATGTGCTGGAACAGCCCCGTAAATTTGACAGACGTGCATTCCTTCTACCTTACCCTGGGCATTCAGCTCCCCTTGGAGGGCAAACAAGCCCCTTTGCCCCCTGCCCCACTCCCTCTCCTTTCTCCACAGGTTGCACACACCACCCTGGGAACAGGAAGACACGACAGCAAGCAATCACAAAGGGCAGTAGGGAGACAGTGCTTGTCCCAGGAGAGTCCATCATCCCTAAAAAGCCCAGAACTCACAGCCTGGCGGAGAAGGTCTGCAGACCTCAGCAGCACACAGCTTTCCAAGCAAAGCATTGAGCCCTGTAATTAATAACTGTAATTAATTATAATATTGCATCCCAGAAATGTTTAAATAACTAACTACTGTAATTAAATCCTTATTAAGTATTTGGTTCTTGACTTTAACCATCATCAACACACAGTAAAATGACATCCCTAAGCAGCAATACAGAGGAATACAGAGTAGTGTAGGAACACTGATCTGTGGTTTCCTTTTCCTACCTGTCAGTTAGCAGACAATGGGGTAAATAGTCATTTTCCATGGCACTTTGGCTACGAGAACAATCTACGTGAAAAAACAGTGCAATGGAGTCCTCTTTATGCCAAAACAGTGTACAAAGCCAAGGTAATCAGTTTATTGTGACTTGACAGAACCTGGCATGTTTGCTCAGTATTGTAAGAAAACAACTTACTATCCCAGGATGTGGTGCTCCACGGAAACTTTCCTGCATGGAGAAGCATGAGGAAAATCCAGTGCAAAGGAGCTTTTGTGAGAACGATGCCCAGAACAAAGAGCAAGTGACCCCTGCTGGAGCCGAGATGCTCCTGTGTGCTTTCCTACTCCTCCCTGAAAAACGCTGAGCTTTTCTGCTGAGTTTCCAAGATGATCCTGATAAGAAGTAGACAGTAAGGTACCACAGGCTTAAAACAATGCCTGTCAAGGCTAAATGTAACACAGACATATTGAATTTTGTAAATAAAGACCCCAACAGATTCTCAGAGCTGTTTGTGTTCAGCAGTGCACTGGCACACACAAATGTGCTTTTCTGGATGCTGTTGAACTGCCAGTCCTCTGTGTTGATTTCATTCCTTTTTACTCTTCTGTACCAGCACCAACCCCCTTTTCCATACTCTTAGACATACTTTAAGATGCCACTGAGTTTCATTATCACTTTGAAGGGATCTAAAAACCATTTGTGAGCAATGAACATTGAATGGTTGATTCCCGCTGGCTACAGCAGTTGGCAGTGGTTCACGCCAGACAAGAAGTTCAGAATTACCTATTGACAGCTAGGAGTTTTTTTTGTTAGTTTACATACACACATTTTCCCAGTAGGAACAGCTGGAATCTCACCAGTTACCAAGCCATGTTGCTCAGTTCCCACAGCGAAGGCAAAACTGCATTTACAGGTGTTAACCTTTTTACCACTCCTTCCTTAAACACAGCGCTTGGCTAGTTAGTTGTGATAACTTTGGTTTTGCCATTATTCTTGTTTGATATTTAAAACACATACTTTACATGTTACACATCAATTATAGTTTATTAGGAGTGTGAATTATCCATCTAATTAATTATCCACTTAATACTCCCAGTGCAAAATCCATTTTAAAAGTCGCCATTTTTAAAGGACGTCAATCACCCCCAACATGGTAACGTTTTCAACAATCCCCCCACTCATCATCTAAGATTTTTTCCACAATCAGTACATTTTCCAGCGAGTAATAAGTCATACGCAATTTATTTACCTTCACTATCAAAGTAACAATTAAAAGTGTAATATTACATTTTATTTGACAAAAATGTTCTACATTTCTGACCCATATAATAAAAGGGATCATAGTTTCTGATGGTTCCCAGTTTCCCTAGTTAGCACAACTACTTATGTCAGGCTATTTTCTTTTGGTTTATGTCCTGTTTTTAAAGACTTTTAATTCCCTTCTCATTTCTATTGCCTCCCCAGCTCCCAGGAAAAGCAGACCTCATATCTTCCTCCAGGATTAACCTCTGTCAATCAGTTCTAAAGACAGGACACTTCTACGAAAAACACTAAGCCATTCAAAGACAAAATCCTATAAAATGAACAAAAAGGCATTCACTGAAGAGAAGGTGTTAAGAAAATTCTCATGGAGGCAGTTTGTGTCAAGTAAATAGATTTGTCTCAGAGTTACTGTTTCTTTTACTCTGCAGCAAGATTTCCAAGAGCTAATGCTTGCCAAGTGCATGTATTCCCTTCTCAAATCCTGTGCCAAGTGCCCTAAATTAACATAATCATTTTGCAACAAACAGCGAGTGGGACAAGAGCAGAGGGGTGCCCACACAGTGTCCTCCCTCAAATTCCTATTTCCTGTCATCTGTGGACCCAAACACACTCCCAGAGCCATTAATTAAATGGATACGTCAGTCTGGAGACAAGAAGAGAGCCTGCAGTGACAAAGGAGGAGCGGGGCTGTCACGGCTCGCGGTGTGAAGTGGGAGCAGGTTGAAATCACTGTCTGCCTTATAAAACACCTGCTGCACCATGAGGCAAGGTGCACCACAGCAACTGGACAGATTGGGTGAGAATACAGCTGTAAAATGTTTACAGAAAATTAGAAGTCACTTGATAGAGATGTAGCAGAGTCTTGTCTACATACCTTCAGAACAACTGGATTAAACTTCATTTCAGGAAAATTAATATTGAAAGTTCTGCCCCTCCCTGCAGCCAGGCCTCAAACCCCAAAAAACTGTTCACTTCCTCATGTTAGCTGCACACACTGGCTTAATGCAGCAGATAAACCCTGGGATAGGTCTCCTGTCCCACTAAAACAA
The DNA here is from genome assembly GCA_036023395.1 of Myiotriccus ornatus. Taxonomy (NCBI): domain Eukaryota; kingdom Metazoa; phylum Chordata; class Aves; order Passeriformes; family Tyrannidae; genus Myiotriccus; species Myiotriccus ornatus. Next base: position 187,167 of record JAYRBT010000178.1, on the reverse strand, counting down.
GTGTTCCATTTCATGCACGCGGTGCTGCCAAGCAGGATCAGGAGAAGGGAAAAGCAATCACCAGAAAAACCATTGGAATATCTCTGTACTGACTGTTATCCCACCACCTGTAACCCCTCAGTTACTGTGTGATTACACAGGTACACAGAGAATACACAGGATAGTAATTCTTCCACCTCTTTGGAAGGAAAGCACAGGAAAAACATTTTTCCCACAAAGTTCAGGCCGTACAGACATGGCTTAGGCTGTACCTTTGGTCACATGGAGTAGCCCATGAAGAGAAATATCCTGTCAGACTGATAGGACATCTAAACCTACACATGGAACATGATTTTCAAGTTAAGGAATTTGATACTTTCAACTGGGTGAATAATTTCAAAGGTGTGATATTAAAAGTAGGCTGAGGAAACAGTGTCTATTCCTTTCATGGATCTCGTACCATGAAAGAAATTTAAATACATTAAAAATACATTAGTTACTGAGAGAGAGATAATGAGCTGATCAACAGCATAAAAATAAAATATTGCAACAGAAACTTTCTCTGTGCAGAAGGAAGTAAAAAAGGGAGGAAGCCTCACCATAGTCTAACAAATGTATCAATCAACAAAATAAGAGATTAGCAGTGGGAAGGGGAAAACGAGGAAATTAGGGACTCCAGCAGGAATAGAATTGTCTGAAGTGATAAATACTTTGGATACTTGCTGTCCCTATTATTCCCATATTTCTGTGTTTGACAGAATGCCATGTAAGAAAAGCATAATTCAGCACCAAGATCTACATAAAAGGAGAGGATTAAAAAAAAAAAAAAACACCAAAAAAACAACAACAACAAAAAACAACCAACAAAGCAGAAAGGCACAGTCAGGATGACATGAGAAACAAGAGCACTGCTGGTGGGAAGAAATCATAAAAAGCTGTCTTTGAGAAAGATAAAAAATAACCCCTCCCCCCAAAACCCAAACCATGCTGTTTCTGTTGAAAATGCAACAGCAACATCTCAATTATTCACAGAGGGAACCAGACAAGCAGGATAAGGCTGAACTGCAGTCAGAATTAGAAATTTGACAATATCCTCATGGGATGAGACTAAAGTGATATTATCACACATTATATGTTCCATATAACCTCATTTTTCATTTAAAAAAAAAAACTTAGAGATGCTACCAGAAGCAAACACTGATCATTAAGTGAATCTATTTGGAAATTCCAGCCAAAATTCTCAGTGCACCAGCTGGAAACTTAAGAACTGCTTTAAATACCTAGCAGGGTGTTGTCTCCATGAGCTCCCTGTAACCCAGTTTCTGTGATGGCCAATTTTGTGACACTCAGAGTTTTCTGAGGGTATCCACTGTAGGAACAGGAAAACAATTCTTCAGAAGATTTACTCATCTGACCTTGCAGTTGTGTTTTGCTTTAGCCACTCAAAGGTATCAAAACCAGCCATTTAAATTACCAAGGAAACAGCTGCAGAATTAAAATTTCTCAGTGGATCACCACTCACAAACAGTTCTTACAAAATAAAGCTCTTGTCCAAACTGTACTGCAACTTTAAAATGGACATGAATCCAGATTAAAAAAAAAGAACAGCAAACATGACCATAGTCAGATTAAATTTTTTTTCAACATCTTATGAATGCCCTTGGGCATGATTTACCCATCTAAGTGCTTAACAAGATGAATGGATGGTGTGGAAATTCCTTAGACTACATACAGACATCAGGATATCAGCACTGCTCAGGTGATGTTCAGATATTACTTTAAATCCTGCTGCATCTCATGAGGCAAGTGAGTAATTTTTAGGGGTCACTGTATAAATAAATTAGACTTAACAAATTCTTCCCTCACACTCCTATTTCCTACAACTAATGACAATTCTGATAAAAAGTGTCATGGCTTTATTGAAAAAATAATTTCAATTTCAGTCCAAGCAAGGTGCATTACTAACCTAGCAAAACTAATTAATTTTGCTCCAAGCATTCTTTACGGAGATGCATGTTTGGAGCAATGAACCAGTTCCAAGCAGGGGAAATGCAGCATTAATGAATGGAAAAGTACTTGCTTTTTGGTTTGTTTTGACAAGTTTTTGTTTTGGCCTTAAGATGGGTTATCTGGAGTTAATTCATTGCTGGTGCTTGCGTGCCTCTTGAGCAGTGAAGGGTGCTGCTGGCAGGGCCTGCTTAGTTGCACTCCTTCCCCCTAAAGGAAAGGGAATCCAACCCATCCAGTTACCTTACAGGCAGTAAGACCATCTAATAAGTAACTACCTATTAGCCCTACAGACTAACAGAATCAGGGAACACCAAAAGAGCATCCGGGAAAAGATGCAAACAGAAAGGGCAGCAGCCACTCCTCTTCAAATGTACCTACATCAGTCAAACAGCATCTTCTCTCTCACAGCCTCTTCTGCTGAAGGAAATTGTACAGAAATTCTGCTCGAGGTGCTCCCAAGATCTACCTTTGCACTGAAATCTCACAGCTGGTTGCACCCTTGTCCTCTTGCAGGGAGGCAGCCTGACAGCTTTGGACAAAGTCAGAGCAGCTGAACTCCTACCAGTACAGATGGAGTCTTCTCTGAGTCCTGTAGAAACACTGGAAAGTTTATTAGACCCAGATCAAAGTACTTGAGGGCTGGACTGTGGTCTTCCATTTGAGTGTAAGGTTACTGATGCAGCCAGATATCCCCACACAGGCATTGCTGGGGACTGAATGACATCTCACACTACTCCTCATAATGAAAATCTGAAAAATAAAGGAATGGAGACATCCCAAAGAGATTTTCTCAGTGGTACCAAGAGAGTTCACAGTACTGGTGCCACACAGGTTCTGCCTTCTGTGTAGAAATCCAGAGGGCTCTACCCAGGAATGGAGGGGACATAACTTTTATTGCAAATGGCTCAGACATCAGGTAACCTGCAGGATCAGGGCTTTAACATTAATCTCCGTATTCAAGAATGATCTTCATCTCAAAAAGAAATCCTCAATTTATTCAAGTTGAAGTAATTGTAGAAAAGAAATAGAGGTCTCTAATATACTAAAGTGAAAATTCACAGAAGACTAACTTCCACCCTCTGGAGAGCACTTTCAAAAAGACATTTAGTTATTACTGATGCTCCAGAGAAGTACTTGCAATCTGATGAAAATGAAAATATTCAAACCCTTCACATCTTCTTTCAGCATCTTTGCAGTGGCAGAGTCAGTACCAGTGGGTTTTGTGTTGGGAGGTATTGCTGGTGAAAATCTCACAACAGGTTTATATAACAAAGAGTTAGAACCACAGACCAGATAAATTACCTCTCCTCTAAGTTTCCCTTGCAGGACAGAGATGAAAAGAAAATGCCTTTCTGGCCAGCATGTTGCTGGATTTGGTCTTTATTCTTGGTTTTTGTTTTTTTTTTCCTCCTGAAAATCACCGAATAGTTTCCTCATATTCCTTTACACTGCTGCTGCTGGTAGAGGTAGTATCTGGGGGGTAACATCTGCAATGGTAATACATTAATTTCTGCCCAGTTTCAGAAAGCACAGAAACACTGAACAATTGTTTAGTAGCCTCTCTATGCCCCAAGCTACTGAAAGAGCTACTTCCTGAATTCCCTATCCTGAGCAGCAGCAAGACTAGGGCCTGCAAAAATGGGAAGAATCAATGCAGAAAACCTATTCTACATTAACCCCTTTTGTTTCCAATTGTTGCCCCAAACTGACATTAATTTACAAGCATTGTTTTCTAGCCTTGGCAGAAGAGAGTAGTAGAATACAGACCCAGAGCACAGCTGGCAAGGAGAGGAAAACAGAGTGAAGGGAGTGGACAGGTAAATGATTTAATTTATCCATGTCTGAGCAGTGCTGCAGATATTCCGTGTGGTTTGTTTTAGGGGTATGAATGCTAATCTCTCTCACAAGAGGAAGAAGTGCCCAGACCTGAAACCACCCAAATATCTTGCCTTGTCTTCACTTGAAAATCCTGAAGGCAATGATCTCGAATGTACTCAGTGGCCTTTTTCCAAGTGCTGCTTCAGTCCTCTGGTGGTGGAAAAGAAGCATAAGGGCACTTTCCCCCATACTTGTCCTTCAGAGCCTTCAGCCCTCACTTCATGGGTGAACAAGAAGTTCAACGCATTTGCAAAACTCTTTGTTCCTACTCTGATTCTTCTGGATCCTCCTGGAAGAAGTTCCCTGTGATTATTGTTTAACTTGCAGCAGTTAGGCCACTTTGGTCCTTTTGAAATTATGGATTCTGTTTATATGTTACCAAAATCCTGCTAGGAATATATACAACACCTCCAGTTTTTATAAAATCCTTTCGTACCTGGAAGTGTTTACTCAGGGCAGTTGGGGGAGCTCCCCTCAGAATACAACAAATACCTGTTTCTGCAGAAATAAATTACTATCCAATGATTTCATCATCCAAACTGCTACACCTAAATGAGTGGTTATATGTATTCTGAATTCAAAGAGTTTTCTATTTATAGAGCATGTATTTATGCCTGAGATGCATTTAAATATAAATTGCAGTACCTAATGCCAAGTTTTATAACATGTCATTCACAATCCATTAAGTACTTTATTACATATATTGTAGAAGAGAGAAATTTATAGTCCCCATTTATAGTATTAATAAGGAATGATGAAAACGCACTAGAGATGTCTTGCTTTTTGGGTTATACGAAGGTTTAGTGCTAAAGCATAGTTACCAGTCATGTTTTAATGTTTTATTATAATAAAAGACATTATCTGAGTGCTGTAATACATGTAAAAATTAAAAGAAGCACTACCAAAATGACAGAGGCTTTCCTATTCAGACACAAACAAATACTCACTTAGCATATATTCAGTCGCTTTCTAAGCTGTAGGAAAATGTGGAAATAATACTGTTTCTTTCATTTAAAAGCATTTGCCAGTTGTTTTTTCACAGAACATTTCAAACACATATTTTACTTTGTTTGAAAATTTGGGAAAACACACGCACAAATAATGTATTCCTTACATCCATTTTCATAGGTCATCCCTAACCCACTATGTTTCTTTTCCCTTGCTTTCTGACTATGAAAGTCTGGAATCAGCAAAGAAATAAAGACTTTCCTCTTTATGTTTTTCTTAACTTATCTCTCAAAATTTCATTTCCTATTGCTGGCTAGGAAAAGATCAGATTTTTGGGAAAACAGTGTTTATTGCTGTGGTTACACGGTCCTCAGGAGATGCCACCCTCACACTTCCTCAGGGTCTTGCCAAACAAGCAAAGGAGACAGGAAGACAATCTTTGCACATATATGGGGGAAAGTTCATTGCTTTAAAAGAAAAAAAATTTTTTTGAAAAGCATCCAAAGCCAATGAACACTTCCAAAAAAATACTGCCATGGGTTTTGATGATCCCCACCCCTTTAACCAAAATTCCAGGCAAGAGGGAGAAGACAAGAGGAAGGAAAAGGATATTTTTTCTTAGTTCAGTTTCTACTCTGAATAGCTATTGCTCTTCTCCCAGGTAGCTCTGAATCTACAGCCTGTGCCTTGCCCTTTCCAGAGGCTTTCACATTCCTGAGTCCTCAGTCAATCCATGTTCAGCTGCTGTTATTTCAAACCACACGAGCCTGAATGAAATTTAAGCGAAGCCCATCTGAAGAAGCCTCTGCAGAAATCTCCTTCTAGGGCAGAAGGTTTGAAGACAGCATTGCCCTGAACCAAAATACTTCATCCCATATGACAGAGGGAAAAGAGAGGCAGAAGTAACTTGCACAAAGTAATCGTCATCTCTGTGATAAAGCAGTAAGAGAGTGCAGATCTCTGGTGCACTGCTTTCTAACTAGTGCACAGAAATCTAAAATTGCTTACTTGGAGACTTAAGAGGAAAGTAGGCAACCCTGAAAAATCATGAGATATAAATCCTTGGGTTTCAAATGTTATGATTTAAAGAATTTTTAAAGGTGATAAAGCAATTATCCTAATAAAAATAATATTTTGAAGGCATACCTGCAGTTAAAACAAGCGTTAGTGATAAGAAAACATTAGAAGTTAAAACACATCTGTGAATTTCACAACCTTGTTTGGTTTTTTGTTTGTTTTTTATCAGCATGAATCTTCCTTTCATTAAGTAAAGATGGGTAAACAAAGGTACAGGAGAACAAAGCAAGTTTACAAATCTCACAGCAAAGTAAATGAAACAACAGAGGAAGCACCAAAGTTACAGTTCTAAGCCATAAACACTAAGCAAGAATCCAACCCTGGCCTTGCTCCAGCTTACCTACCAGATTTATCTTTACTGGGGTATACTAGTGATGCTAATGCTTTTTCAATTTTGCAGATAAATTCAGAAATTGGAGAACTTAATCAGGATAATTTTGCCTTTGGACTTGTCATGTACATCCTATATTTATGTAGAAATAGACAATATTTATTTTAAGCAAAGACAAAAATTGCTGCTTACAAAGAGATTATTATATGGAAATACATCTGTGCCTTCATACTGGTATCATTATGACAGCTATTTCAGCTTCCCCATTAATCCTACTTTCCCTATCAACTCCTTATCAAATTCCATTTGCTATTACTTTTTTTTTAATATTTGCACTGGGTTGGCATTTTAAATTCCTTTGTCCAGTCTATTTTTTCTCTGTCACAAGATGTCCTTGATCTGTCCTGCCTTATTTCCTCTCATCCTAAACTCTTGAAATCCATTAATATTTTAGGCTATCCAGTCACGTGCTCACACTGATCAGTCTCTAAAGAGAGGGCTAAATCACAACTGAATCCTTTTCTGGGATGCACCTAATAAGGAAGTCCGCTTTCTAAATAACTTAGCATACAAGACAAAAAAGCAATTACAAAAGAAGAACACTAAAAAAAACAACATCCAAATAGCAAAAAAATCTTGGTTTGCTGGCTACATCTCAATTTCCTATGTGCAGCCTTCCAAAGCTGGCTGCTACAAAGCACTACAGTGAAGGCTGTGGAATGAACTGCTCTCCTCTCCAGGTCTATGCAAGGTGCATCATGCTCTGGCAGTGATTTATTTCTCCCCTTCACTCCCCTCTGGCAGTGAGTGTGGTCTATGCAGTAGAGATCTCACAACCCACATCACCCCAAACAGCTGCAGCTTTGTTTGTGCTTGAGGCCAGTGTCTGTAATCATGAAGCCTTAATTAAGCATCAGCCCTGTGCACTTCAGTAAATTCATAAAATACAGTGTAGTACCTACACTCCTCTGGTTAAGCAGTGGTTGGCAACAGTAATAACAAGAACCCTGCGTTAACCTCCTTGCCCTTGCTGATCCAGCAGTGCTGTACCTTTCAACTTAGCCAAGCCAACCCTCTTTCCCCAGGAAAAAAAATAAAGGTGAAAAGCCTGAACTTCCTCCAGAAACCACCCGCAGGAGTCAGTGGTGAAGACTTCTTGAGGCAATGTTTTTATCATCCTTTTGCAGCAAGAAAGTGCCAGAAGATAAGTTATTGAAATTCAGAGTGCAACTCCTACTTCACCAAGCCAGCTTCTTTCCTACCCTGAACAAATCATGTCAGGCACAGACAAGCAAATGGATGCAAAGGAGCAAGCCCCCTAGTGGCAATCTTACTTGAGTAAGAGCTCAGGGAAGAATAAGGCAGGATGATTTCTCTCAAGGTGGGCATTAAACCTGCACAGCAGCAACAGCACTGAGAGATCACTCAAATACCAGGGTACAAGGGATGTCGTTAAGTTTTCTTCCACAGCTATTGCCATGGTCCTGCTCTGTGCTTCCTCCAGATCACAGGAGAGAAACAAACAGGGCTGTCAGGAATTACATTAGTAATTTCTCAACAGACAACAAAACCTGATTCAGAGAGGAAGGCAGAAAAACTCAGTAGAGGAAAACGACACATGTTCTCTCTTGGACACCCTCATACAGGATCTTAGTTCCAGTAGAATTATTATCAAGGTACAGAATAAAATAAGGGTCAGGTTTAAAAGTTCTTTCTCTTTCCATCACTGGTGTTAGGACAAGAGGAAAGACTTGCACAAACAGTAAATGTATTTACTGTACAATACTCTAACATCGCACAGGAGTTTTCATATTTTTCATCTGTAAAGGGGGAAAACATACATTCATTGCCTTGGGTCTATTAGACCACAGAGGAAATTGTACATTCTTTTTAAGAAACCCGAAATCTTCTTTTACTCTAAGAATTCTGCTTCAAAACTTTGTTCCTCTGGAAAGTTCTAGGAGCACCAACTGTAACAGGGATCACAGAGATCATTCTGGGAATATCATATACACAACAACAGGCTTTTGATCAATCCTGCTGGTCTAGGAAGAGATCTAACTTAGGGATAGTAAGAAGAAAGGGAAAAGTAGAAGTAATAGCTGCTCTACAGCCACCTTCTGCCTTGGTGAGCCCTGGAAAACCAAGCATAAATAACTGCAGAAGGCAGTCTCACCAGCATGTCACGTGCAACATATTCAGGGCTTTGCTTGTAACCCTGCAGGATTTTGCCTGTGACTACTCTCATTACTGTGATTAGAAATGCAGATCTAGGCACTAGTCCTATTCCATAGGATAGAAATTTGCAGGATTAGTGTTAAGACAGCTGGACACACAAAGCAGCACCTGTATTAACAACATGCATTTCCCATGCATTATTTTAAAAACTCCTGACATTCAACACAAGAACTGGGAATAAAGGCTTCATCTGGCTTTTCAGAGCATGTCTGACAGGAGCAGTGCAAAGATGGGAGGCTCACGCTACCTTTGGGATCGGGCAGGAAGGAGTCCCAAGCCAACAGCTGGCTTGCTGTTCTGTCAACTAGAAGAGACTCTTCCATTTTGACTCCTCTCCTGCATAATTTTAGTTGTACTTCTTCCAATTAAAGTATTTCATTTTGGGGTGGTGTTAACAAGATCCTTTCCTGGACACCTGCAGTTCTCTCAGGGGCCTGTCCTATCCTTTAAGGATTCCCCTTGCAGGTCATTACCCTCACAGTTGCACATGAATGAGATTTCCTGCTCTTGCAGAAGCCTTCTTGTTCTCTTGAGTGTAACTGGTCCAATTTCTGACGTTAAAAAAAAAAAAAAATCAAACCAATGGACGCCTAAGCTCAAACAGTGCAGCATCTCCTGGGAGGCACTCACTGCTACACTGGGCAAGCTCCTTCACTCTCCTCGTGCTCACATAATCAGCAGGTGTAAGTCACAGGGGCAATCCCAAAGTCAGGTGCCTTTTGCTGGTCACACCACCATTCAGAACACTGTACATTCCTTGGCCCGTTGTAAAGGCTCTCATTTGTGCACTCTAAAATGCACAGGCACTTAAATCCCAGCCTTCTGACCCCTCAGTATTGTCAACAGAACTCCTTCAAAGCACACAATAACCTGGTTGTCCAGAATCCTGGGTCCCTGAGAAAACCATGTTAAATAAATATTAAAAGCTGAAGGATGGGAAAAAATACTAACTCTTCTTTTGCTGGGATGTTGAAAGTGTTGGCCTCCAAACAAAGCTACTCAGAACCACCTAAAGATCTCTCCATTAGATGTTAAGTCTCCCAGAACAGATTTCAGCTTTGCCTTTGCAGCAGGTACTTTTCATTCTGGTCATTCTGCCTTTATTGATGAAAAATGTACAGTCAACTATCAAAAAATTACCACTGGAACTATATTACTTGTGTCACCAGAGACACAGTTCAGAGCTCTCTCTTATCTCCTGGTTTCATTGCTTTCTGGATGCACATTTAAGCCTTTTCCCCAAGTCAGACAACTGACACTGGTGTTATCTGTATTTTCTGAAGAGCTGTAGTGCTATCTGTCCAGACTGCATTGATTAAGGGATGTCTGGACTTGAACATGATTACATTAAGGCAGATAATGGTCTTAATGAGGAACAGATTTTATTGCTTTGGACATTTCCTTCCCTTCCCTATCTGCTTACTTACAAGGCAAGATGTGCATTTTGTTTATTCTTTACTGAAAAATAACAAATTTATGTTGTAATTGAAATATGGTTTAAAGCCATAGAAAAGTGTTAGAGGATTAAAAAGATATTTGCTAAAACTAGATTATTAAGTCTACATTTTAAGTAACAGATAATTAGTATGGATATAGCTGACAGATTTATTTTCTGCCTCTTCCAAAAGCAAATAAAATGACAGAAAGTAATTGAAGAGAATAAGTAAATATGAACAGTATCTAAACACTGATTTTTTAGTTGAAACAGTTTAGGAGCCCATGACACTCATATCTAAGGAGTACAAAAATTGCCGGTTTTAGGACATTAACTGAAAAATTACCACTTGACAACCTATTAGCTGTTTTGCTCTTTAATCTAGCATTATGCACCTTACCCTTTCCAAACATCATTTACATATGAAAATGAGGTGTTTAAGCTCAGAGACAGGGAAAATCTCCAATTTTAAAATACAGTAAATTATTCACTGGCCAATGCAAAGTGGGCATGAAAGGAAAGAACCGTGTAATTGCTTCCCAAGTCACACCTTCTAAATAATACAGAATAAATCTCAAACCCATAGTGGATCAACCATGTTAAGCCCAGGGCTTTTAAGCTCCCACTTGTTCCATATTTAAGAACAGCTGTGCATGTGCATACCAAGTGTATTTCCCCTAAATATGTGCTGAGCAAGTTCCTAATGACATGATATTAACAAATACTCTTGTAGAACTTTCTCTTTGCAATAATAAGAAAATATAGTACTTCAACTTTATGCTCCACAAAGAAAAAAAAACCCACAGTTTTGCTTTCAGGCCAACAGAACTGTCTCTACTGATGAGACTGAAAATATTGTGTATTTGCAAATTAACATTACAAAGCCCATAGCTAAAGTAAGCCAAGTGGTGGGAGAAAAATTGTCTTCTGTTACACTGAAAAGGCACTGTACATCCATTTGGCCTGTGCTTAATCTTTACCACAGACAGATATGCCAAAGAAATAGACTTAAAAGCACTTAAGTTGCCTAAGAAACTGTCAAGCTTCTAAGCTGTTGTTTTCATACAACTTTGCTTTTCATGTGTTGACTACTTCTGTTGAGAAAAAAGAAAAACCATTCTAAGATCATATGAAATTAAATTTTGTTTGATTTTTTTTTTTATATTCTTGAGAATTTTTCTGCTTATTGTTTAGGGACCAAGATGATAAATGACCACTGACTATTTTCTACAGCTCTAGTTGCAGACACCCCTGCTCAGTTTCTGCTGTATATAATTATTGCAAATTTTGAAAAGGTGGCATTGAGGTCACATGAATTTAATCTCATCTATTACATGCCATTCCACTGCATAGATATCCTGACTTGGAAACAGAGAGCCAGTGTCTGATACTTAGAACAAATGCTCTGTTTAAAAAATTATTAAAAGCCTTTTTTTCTTTTTTTTTTTTAAGTCAAATGTTTGTTTTCTTAAAACTTACTGAAGTTTACAAACGTGCCAACTTTTTGCCATTTAAGGCAGGAGAAATGCTGTTTATTTTATGGACTGGCTTAAATATCTCCTGCACACACTGGTCTGATACAGCCAGGGACCAGCCCCACCAGCGTCACCCCTCAGCCACCACAGAGTGATGCCGAGGGCTTTGCCAGCACTGGATCCATCAACCTGTGCAGGATCTGGGAAAGATTACAGGAGACCATAGAGGAGAAGCAAAAATAAAACTGCAAAGCCAGAATTAACCTTTCTGACTAAGCATGGAAAATTGTTCCTGGGGAAAGAAGTTGTACTATAAACAGTCACATCAGTATTTTTTACTCAGTTTTCATGAAATCTTAATTTGCAAACTTTTTTTGTTAGAGCAGGAAAACCTATCCACAACTGTGCACATAAGAATTTGCTGTATAGCACTACAAGGCTTGGTTTGGTTGGGTTTTTACAACTCCTGTAATTTTTGAGGCTTATCCAGAATCGGTGACTTGACTACTTAAACATCCCTTTTCCCTCCTTCCCAAGTTGAGAGCCACAACTTCAATCCCTGCAGCTCAAGCAAAGAGGTTGGTATGTGCAAAACAAGCTTTTCTGACTTTACTCTGGTCAAATCACACCACAGAAATTCCCACTCTTCTGTGCAGAGCACCTGACTGTTCCTTTACCAGGCACTCCCTCTTCCTTTCCACCACTGTGAAACAGGAGAGCCCAGCTCAGTGGGGAGCAGCTGGAGCCTCTTTCCTTCTGCCCCTGTGGAGGAGATCCAGGCCCAACCTAGACCTCCAAGGGCCAGTGGAGCACGTGGCAAGGGCACGGCCCGGCCTCCCCTGGGCAGCTCTCAGCGAGCCAAAACAAGCCAGCTGCTTCCTTAGAATCAAAGCACTCTCCTCCCACTTCCACTGCAACATGGCATTTCCAGCGCACACTCCACTTCTGAACACGCTTCTCTTCTTGGACATATGTTAGAGGCATCTTCAGCTTGGGAGAAACAGCTGAGCTTGCTGATGAGAGCAGCAGGCAAGGAATGGTCTGAGGTTCATTTCACATCAATTGAGGGTTACTGCAGCACAGGAAATTGTCTTTCTACCAGCAAAGTATTTCAAACACATTCTGAAATTAGTAACAACCTGGAATCACTACTCCGTGGTTTGAAGATATGTTTGCTTAATTAAACTTATTTTCTTCTACCTTACTAGGTAGAAGATAACTAGATTACTAGATAATTGCAAAGATGTAAGCTCATATTGCATGTCTGAATCTTTAATAATTAGAGAATATAAATTGCTCACGGGTCTGCTGTTTGCGCTGACCAGCATTTCATGGGGTACATTTTATTCCCTGTCAGCCCTCAGCCAGAATCCCCAGGATATAACTAGGTAATATACAGGGAGTGAATTCACATAGGAAGTCTCTGGACCCCCACACAATATACCAAACACCAAAAAGCCTCTTTTTTAGTCCTGTCCTGCACAGTTATTGGTACCCCTTGCACAACTTCTTTAAGCAGTTCACTGGCATAAGAAAGTTATCCCAGGTTTCAGTTCCAGCTCCATCCCATGCAAAATTACTAAGAAGAGAAGGTGTCTTGCAGGATTCCTCAGGACATTCACATGGGCAACATTTATAGCACCAGCAACCAGATCATCCTGCTGGCATCAAGACAAAACAAAACCTGCAGCAGGGCACAAGTGCTTCAGTATTAAAGACCCTTCTGCAAGCCAGTCCTGCAGTGCAGAACCTGAGAATCAGAATAATTTTTAACAGCCATCAGCTCACTACTTCAAGCTGTAGTTGCTCGTGGCCCTCCAGGGCAGTTTGGAAACCAGCAATTATTTCAGGCACATTTGTAAGTCAGGACTAGGGAGGATTATATCCTGAAAGCCTCCACAGAGAGCAGCAGTGATCTTGGTTTGGAGCAAACCTCCCAAGTCTGGCCAGCCTGAAGGCAGCAGGGCACAGGATATCCAATGTGTCCAAACTATCACATGGATATCTCACTCTCTCCATGCACTTCCAGTAATTTCTCTCTGCACATACAGAAGGGCCATTTTTAGGGACAGCTGGATGACTTGGAGTAAGGCAATCCCCCTCCTAAAAAACCCTTGCCTGCACAGCTGGAGGCCTTTGTAAGCAGGTGGCTCTGGCACAAGAAATCTGATTCATACCTGTCACCCACACCTACAGATTCCTAACACTTCATCCATGAGTTCTGGAGCTTTTTCACCATCCCTCTAGGAGGGAGATAGATTCCTACATATGTGTACAATTAACACAATGTATTTTTAGCAACAAAAACACCTTCCTTTACTGAAAAAAAAGTACTCGAAAAAGACAACTATTTTGTCCCCTAAAATGCATCAAAAGAACATTTTCTCTGCCACCAGCTCAAATTCAAGTTTCAAGGTGTGACAAATGAAAAACACACACAACCTTTATTTTAAATAAAGCACTTTTCACTAAAAAGAAAAGAAGTCTTTAGTCACTGAAATATGGAATGACTCTGGCAGAAGCACATGAGTCAGCTCAGTGCCATCAAACTTCAGAAAACCTTTATTTTACATTTTAGTAAGAGTAATTAGAATTGTGTCATTGTTCCCCAGATGCTGGGCATCACATGAGACTCATCTGGCACTCAGACTGCCTTCACATTGAGCTCCTTCCCTCACTTCCAGAAGAGATGATGAAAGGAATCACAACAGACACAAACCACGGAAGGCTCAAACCCTGGAGATGTACCAAATGCAGCAGGTACTTGAGCTGTTCAGCCTCATCACATGGAGCCTGTAGTGCACAACTACAGAAAAATCCAGGCTGGCTGGGTCTACAGAGGAGGAATAATTAACAGGCAGGCCTTGAGAAAGCCTCTGGCTTTCTGAGTAATTCTGTATCCTAATGTGAAGCCATGAAACAAAGGAAGCAATAAAGTACATGAGCAGGACTGTTTTTAGCTGAACTGGTATGAGGACACAGGGAGACTCATCTTAAAACAAAAACCTGATAAAGCTGAGAACTGAAAAAGCACAGCATGCCAGCAGGTAACCAACAATACACCCTAAGCTTTGAAACCTGTAGAGAATTACTGCTTTATAACGTGCTTCTGGTTTAAAACAAGTAGGACTGTGATGCAAAAGCCTGGTGCAGTGTAGGTCTGCCATGGTGCTTAAAAAGAACTCCAGATTCTGGCCTGAAGTCAGGCCTTTGGAGTCTAATTATAGCAAGTGACAAGACAGCTGTAACCTGGAGATCCTGATCTGAGCCCCTGATCTGTGCAGATAAAATGCAGTAGGTAAATGATTCTCCTCTGGGGATTGAGAGGTGCAGGGTAAACCTAAAAAGCCAAAAGCACACGTAAGCCCTGAGCTCTTATAAGAGCCATCCACGCTGCTGGTCTCTCTTTTTCCAGTCACCAAAGAGGGAGCAGACAGCAGCCAAATAAATGGCAGTAGTCCTCTCCAAGTTGTCACATTCACAGGCGGACTCTTCCCATCCTACTGCCACTCCACCTAGCAGGGAGGTAGGAAGGGTGCTCCTCTGGCTCAAGAATAAATTAAGTGTCCACCCCAGCCAGAAAGATCAGGCACCACCACCCCATGGTGTGGATTAAGCTCTCCAACAAGATTTATGCATTTGGCTATACCAGGAGATCCATGAACATCCTTTGCAGTTTATTTTGCAGCGACAGAGATTCCTTCAAACAGATGATGAAAACACAATTCAATTGAGACAGATTTTTAAGGTTCTGGTGGCATTTATCCTTTTTAAGATGGTTTCCATTCAATCTTTTTTAAGGTCAGCAGCTAAGCAAAACAACAACAACAACAAAGACGAAAATAAACCTTTGTTTGTTACAAATAATGAAGTATGGAGAGCCCTTCTAAGTTGGTGAGGCCTTCCACCCATGAATGAAGCCTGGCTTTGGAGACAGTGATCAGATTCCCGACCTGATCAGCACCAGAGGGATGGTCTAAGAGGGAAAAGTACCAGCTGCAGTCCCAGCAGCCAGTTGCATGGGCAACCCACACAGACCAAAGTTTGCTGCCCATCAAAAGTTTTGAGAACCTATGGAGTAGCATTTCTCAGCTAACACTCTGGGTCACCTGCAGCACAGCTGCACTGAACAGAGAGCACCGCTCGCCTCAGGAGAGTCAAGGTAACCAAACAGAGCAAGGTAGAAATTACGGTGCTTTCTAAGACAATGCTACAATTTATTGAACATTCCAAGAGATTGATTGTAGGTGAGTTTAGGCTTTGTCTCCAGTCCTCAAGTCATATAAAAGTCATATAAAACTCTGACTGGCACCAGGCTCACCATGTATTATATAGCAGGTGGACCTGAACTTGTGCACAGAGTGTCTCTATGCATCTAGGAAGCAATTCTTGCATCTGGCTCTTTTGACATCCATTGTCTTCTGTTGCTACCAGCACAACATTCACAGAATAATATACAGATCCCAATGATATTTTTCCTCCTACAGAGTATTTTTAACAAAGAAATTCAAACAGAGCCTTCTAAAAGATGCACTGAAAAGCATCTAAAATTCAAGGCGATGCTTTCACTAACCCTTGATTTATATTATTTAATCCTTTTCAGCAAGAAGGATAAATTGCAACAAAGTCACGCTTCAGTTATCTTCAGGGCTAGTTGTTTAAGATTATTAGAACAGCAAGGTTATAAATATACATCCTATGAAGGTAAGCATCAGCAAGAAGGATGGGCAAGTGCTTTTCTCCAGGGCTTACCATTTGTTCAAATGCACAAATCAGCATTTGCTTTCCAAATTCCAAGGCAAGTGCATCTTCAGACATAGCATTGTATTGACAAAGAGAAAGATTTGGTAAACACTGCACACTGAAGAGTACATAATTGTCTAACACTTACTGTTTTGCTAATCTCCAGCTACTTGATGCTTCAGTATTCAAGTTTTCATTAAAAGTGGCAGATTTCAAGTCCTTTTGGTTGAAGGGAAGAAGAGAAAGAGTCCCGAGTTCCAAGGGTGATTGCCATGAAACACCAGTAACACAGAGGGAGCCACCACAGAGCGAGGAACCAACACTACAAACAGCTGCTACCCACCTGCACCCTTACAGAGACACCCTAATTAAGGTCTCCTGCCTCATGATTAGGACTTGAAGCCATCGTGCAGCAGGAAGGCTATGATGTAGTTGCCGTCACAGAAACATGGTGGGATGACTAGGATGACTGGAGTGCTGCCATGGATGGCTACAAGCTCTTCAGAAAGGACAGGCAGGGTAGGAGAGGCGGAGGGGTGGCTCTGTATGTTAGAGAGTGTCTTGACTGTAGAACTTGAGGTCAGCAACGATAAGGTTGAGTGCCTGTGGACCAGAATCAGGGGGAAGGCCAACAAGGCTGACATCCTAATGGGAGTCTGTTACAGACCACCCAACCAGGATGAGGAAGGGGATGAATTATTCTACAAGCAGCTGGCGGATGTCTCAAAATCGCCAGCCCTTGTTCTTGTGGGTGACTTCAACCTGCCGGATATCTGCTGGGAGCTCAACACGGCAGAGAAGAGGGAGTTTAAGAGATTCCTGGAGTGTACAGAGGATAACGTCCTGCTCCAGCTAGTAAATGAACCCACCAGGGGTGGGGCCTCACTAGACCTGTTGTTTACAAACAGAGAGGGGCTGGTGGGAGATGTAGTGGTCGGAGGCTGTCTGGGGCACAGTGAC
>JAYRBT010000178.1:147036-169993 GCA_036023395.1 Myiotriccus ornatus | reverse complement strand
TACAGAGAGAGTGGTCAGGCATTGGAATGGCCTGCCCAGAGAGGTGGTGTATTCACTGTCCCTGGAGGTTTTTAAGACAAGGCTGGATGTGGCACTGAGTGCCATGATCTGGTAATCACAGTGTGGTTGGATCAAGGGTTGGACTTGATGATCTCGGAGGTCTCTTCCAACCCAGTTAATTCTATGATTTTACGCAGATTGTTTGCTTCTCCTGCTAAGTGGAGGCTTTCTCAGGGGTTATCATCACTCTAGAAAAAAACTCCTTGCAAATTTACATGTTTTTTACATGAGAAGCTGTTCAACAACAAGAATATTTAAGTGACTCAAGTCAATGTATTAAAACAACACATACAAGAGTACATAGCTGAAGGTTCCTATTGACACAAAACCAGGCTAGCAGATTAAAATTAAAGGGGAAGCTTTAGAGACTGAAATTGTCCTGTCTCTTCTCAAGAAGAAGGAAACATTTGGAACTGGGTCCTCTTCCTTTGTCATTTGTGCCCAGAGTACAAACTCACCTTTTGAAGCTCAGAAGCCTTTACGTTTGCAGAGAGGCCACCCTGTTTCTGAGGGCACTGCTAATAAACAACATAACTGAGGAGCACCTGCACACACCCAGGTGAAACAGTTTTAGCACGTCCTGGCACTCAGCCTCTGAACTCCAATCAACCTCTCAGTTTAGAAATCCCTAACACCTGTAGGAAACTACATCTGACTATTGAAGCTTTCTATGTTAACTTGAACTATGAGTGTATATTTCACCTGGAGTGATAATTTGAAATATTAGACTATTAAAACATTACTTGAAATAACGATAAATTCTTGGCTTTAAATAAGTTACTCACTTATGGCCACCATAAATGTGACTGATGCATTCTTTGCTAAAGAAACAGTACTACTCACACAAAGCTCCTTCACAGAACATTCAGGTCTTTTCCATGCTTTAAAAATTGAAAATATTTAATTCATCTTTACCATGCAGCAATCAGATAGACTGAATGAGTATCAGACTGCCAAGATATATATGATAAAAATCCCACCACGACTCAAAGGCTCTCAGATGGCTGATCCCTTTTCATAGTGAATTTCCTGTTATTCTCTCAGCTGGGAAAATACATAAAAGGACATCATGGTCTCTATTCATTCTCTGAACTTCATCCATTCAGTCCAACAGGAGTTTAAATTATACATGGTTCAACTGTATCCCCACATGGACAAAGTTCACCACCATCATTTTGTTTCTTTACGTCCTTTCTCAAGTACAAGAGCAGTACCTGGTAGGAATCCACAGGCTACACATACAGGCCTGTTCCTGCCAAACCCCCTTGCTGGAACTGTACTACTTTTAAAAGCTGTTGGCACTTACAAAGTATATCAAAGTAAATGAAAAGCAACTGAAGTGTTATTGCCCTGATGATGTATCTGTTTTTATCAAGAGCTGCAACAAAATAAAAAATTATAACTAAGTTGACCATATGTTGTTTTATTCCTTGCATCTCCAAAGATATTTTTGACACCACAACAAATTTAATAGCAGATAAACATCATAGCCTTTTGCAACTAAAAGGAAAACTAGGCCAGCACTTACTTGTCATGAAGTCTCCATTCCTTCCTTTGAAAACCACCGGGATACACTGGAAGTTAAAACCTACTGTAGAACAGCAGCACAAACAACTTCTTGGCGAGGACAAGAGAAGCTGTGTATTCTCCCAAAATTCAGAAACAGACCTTCAGGAAGCAAAGCTCAGCCTCAAAACTGAATGTCTACCTCCTCACTCTTCCACTGCTCCCACCTGGGGCCCTGCAGACCCAGGATCAGCCCCCCTGGTCATCCCTTCCCCTCGGCCAGAGAGCCCTTCTCGAGCACTCATGGGCTGCAATTCCTGCGAGCTGACTCCATGCTTTAGTGTGCAGTTCAGCTCATAATTTTACTACAAGTACACTTGTAGAACAAAAAAGGGAGCAGCAGAACCACAACCTCAGGCCCCGCAAACATTAAATTTTACAAGTAGCAGTAATAGAGTGGGACACTTTATCTAATAGGTTATGGACAAATTTAGACATCTCTCACCAGAATAATTACAAGAAACATCTAAAAATTAATTACATCTGTATCAATCAGCATATTTATGCCAAAGCTGTAACCATGTGGTATCTAAGCATCTTACAGAATTTACAACCAGAAGAGAGCATTAGTATCATCTTGTCAGGCTTCCTGAATAATACAGGTCATAAAAATATACAGTAATTTCTACATTAAGCCTGATGCAGCTAGAGCCTTGTCTCCCTATTAAAAAACTAACAGTTTAATACTGAGCAAAGAACTACTCAACACATCCTTAAAAGCTGCTTTTTGCCTTAACTATGAAAATGCTGACACTATTATGTGAAGATTTCAGCAGTTTCAGCACCCAACTGACAGATTATTATCAACACAGTTCAAACACTTCAGTTAAGTTCTGTATTTATGAATGCTCTTGAAGGCTAAGGTTGAGCAAATGTGTTCACAAGCAAAGTGAACAAAGTAACTGTATTGCAAACAAAGTGAACGAAATAACTGCAGAGTGAACAACCTGGGAAGCTCAACATACATTTCTTCAGAAGAAACAAGGTCCCTTCCCAAGTTTCAGCAGCAAAGGGAATCAATGAAAAGTTGCCCTTCCCGTGGCAGCTGAGAAGGATAAAGCAGCAGCTACAGAAAAGCACTGGAGAGCACAATGCACCAGCGAGAAGGGAAGATGAGCTGAAAATAAGGACCTGTCAGCTGTTACAGCCTTTAGTGCTGTGCTGAAGTGCCCATAGAGCTCAAGTGCCTCTAGAACTTGCCTCACTCACAAGGCACCTGGCATCTTAAAGGGAAATGTATCTCAAAAGAGACATACCAAATTGTATGAGAGAACAAAACTTTCCACTGCTTTCGTCTAGGAATCCAAAATCAGAACTGGGATTTATATTTCTCACTGTGAAGTCCTACATGCTGAGGTGTAACGAAGCCAAAACACAGCTGTTATTTGTCTGGACCGCTTTTTATACTGCCAAGGGAAGCTCCACTGTACTCTAAGTAGAGAGCACATATCCCAGAGCTCACTGGGCTTGTAAGTACCAGTATCAATTGTGAAACCTCCCACTAAAGATCATGCTGGATATGATTTACTAAGTTTGTTAATACAGGGATGGACGAAAGTGCTTTTGCACTGAAAAGCAGAATCATTAGCACTTAAGGTGACGACTGGAGTGAGGAAGCAGGAACACCTGCCTTTTGTGCTCATGCTGAGGGACTGAGCTGGATTTTCCCTCTCAGAGGCCCCTCTCCCAATCTAACATCTCTCTTGTACAGGGCAGAACTGACTGAATCCAAAATAACTTCTCTCCATACCTTGTCCCTTGCCTTTCACTGAGCATGTCAAGACCTCTGGATGGTGAACAGCACCGCAGCTCCTGATTAGCAAGCTGCTTGAACATCAGCTGAACATCAAAACAAGTCAACATTTGGGGCACTTCCACACAATTAGACCTTGGTGAGCATGGGAGCTGCAAGTCACAAATTCATGGATGATTTGCTCAGTGACTTCACTGCTTTCAGTTCAAAGTCACTATACTAAGATTATAAATTTCAGCTTCTTCTGCTGAAATGGCTGCTTTGAATGATGGCTTTTGAAGACCTCCATATCTGCTTTACCCATAGACTTAACAAGAACTTCTACTGCATGCTAGTTGCCCTACCAATAATTAAACCTTTGAGGATGATTCCATGCTATGATGATTAATATTATAAGGAATTATTTGATCCCATTAAGAATATTCTGAACATAGGGTACTAAATAATTACTGTTTCAAAAAACAATATTTTCCAAGACTAATTAGTTGTGTCATCAGGTAATGGCAAAGTAGTAGAAAGGCCCTTGTTTTCCTACGGTGTGAAATGTCACTAAATTCTATAATCTGTATGGAGTTCCTAGGCTTATAGAGATTTTTAACTTGTTGATAACACTCTTTGTATAGGTGTCAGCTCCCATTGGATAGACTGGAAAAAAAACAGAATTATTAAGCTCAAGACAAAGAACAGGAATACTCATATGTTAGCAACAACTGCCAGCAGTTCACACTGCTGTTTGATGCATGCAGTAGATTCCAAACAAAACATCTGCTTCTTTGGATGGTAATTCAAGATATTGTACTTCCCCACAGTGGTCCCAAAGGGGAATGCATCAGAAATTGTATAGATATTTAATCACAGAGCTTATTTGTTTGCTTTACATATTTCTCTTCCTTCTTAGGCTAAGAATTGATGAAGCCTGATTTGTTGCCAGATGCTATCCCTTATCACTGCTGGAACTTGTGATGCACAGCTGTATTTTTAAAACTAATGCTTTTGTTGAATACATCCACTGCATCTCAGTGTGCTTACTGAAATCTAGGAATTCATTTACACTATCTATTCTGTAGATTTCCTAATCTTCATGTAGAACTGCAGACCACGTTCATTCCGTGAATTCTTCAAATATTTTGCCAACATTATGAATTTCTTCACAAGATTCATTTAATTTACAACACAGGCAGGTTTTGGGATGGTTTCAGTGGTGCCAAGCCCGTGTGGATGCTCTCTCTACCTAGAGAGATCTTATTTATATGGTATTATTGCCAGTGACCTACAAACCCTTCCACTGCTCTCTACCTGAACATTTACAGTAAAATAACACTTTGTTATCCTACAACGGCCAAGTGACACTTTGATTCAATTGTCAGGAGCCTTCTCAGTACTAATTTATTAACAGTAATTACCTAGGTATTTGAAAAAAAAAATTGCCAGCAACCATAGTGCAGTTTCCAAACCCGTTTTGCAGTGCTGGAGCACTAATGTGCTGGGTCCTGCTGCTCTTCCTATTAAACACTCATAGGGAAAGCTGTGAGACTGGGCACACTGAAGCTCTGCCAAAACACAGCATGGTTGCTGGTGACATTGCACACACCGTGTAAATACCCCTTTTCTTTGCCTGAAATGTAATGCTGATCTTCCTAAGAACACCCGCCCATATCAAAAGGTAGTAATTTATAAATCTCTCTGGTAAACAACAAACTTAATTTCAGCTGGTAGTAAAAGCAGCTTTCCCTGACAAAGAGTTTTACACTTGCCTTTTGATGTGTCTCGCACACCACTGGTCACACAGAAAAAGCATTTTTTGTTGCCATTAAAAAAAAAATCCAGAATTATTGTAGCTTGTGAAACAAGGTAAAAATCACAGGAGCACAGAGCAACTTCGATGCAGAAAAAGGGGATTTTTGATCTTTAGTTCTATTATTTAAAAATAATTAAATGTGATCTAACCCTCACTGGTTTTTCAAACTATATTAAGCCCCTTTTTTCCCCTCAAATTTTGAGTTAGTAACTCAATTTTAAAAGATACTAAATCTTCCAAAAGGCAGAGTGGGGAGAGCAGGAAAAAAAGGGAGGAAAAAGCCAGGCCACCTAAGAGCTGGCAGGTGTATGATTCAACATGATTTCAGACAAGATTTTCCATCATCCCTCTAGTCTTGTCTGCAATCCTTCAAGTATCTGAAGCACAGACTGAAAGGATTCCACACTTTGTGCAGTGTTACAGCACCAGACACCACAGGGATAATTTGACCTCATATTGCAAAACAAACTGTCTTTATCACATCGAATTTCGTTCCAGCTGAAATTTAATTCTGAAAAACAACAGCAGATATTCTCATTAGCCCATAATTTCTGTGCATTTCTGGCCTCTCAACTAGTAAAGCTAAGAAAGAAAAACAACAAACAGAAAGAACATAAAGCACCATCTACTTCCCTGGTGCTTCATCCCCTTTGTACAGAACCGTGCTATTAACAGTAAAGATTATCAGCTCTACAAAACCAAAACTGTCACCTTCTCAACATCCCTCCTGACACCAAAGCCACCACAGTTTCCTCTGCCTCCTGAAACAAAGCTCCTTTCCCCCCCTCTGGGAAGCTGCTCTTGGAAAGATTCACACCTGCCACATCCAGTCTACACCAGGCTCTCCAAGATCTCACATTGCATTTTATATTTCTTTTTGTTCGGTTTCTGTAAAAATAAATTTGTCAAAAGACACTGTTAGAGTTAATAAGACAAAATAGAAGACAGAAAGTGAATTTAAATTTAAAATCATCAATAGAGCGATTTAGTTAATCCAGAGCCTAATTTCTTGAGCCCTCAGATTTCCAACAGGTTTTACAAATCTGATAGGCTTTTGTTAAACCCAATTTTTATTCCATCTAAATCAATTTTAGAGAGAGTAACTACTTAATTTTAAATAAAAACTTGCTTGACAAGCTCAAACTCTCTAAAATGTTTTCATCACAGTATATTAAGATTTTCAGAAATTGTAATAAATGCAACTCTAACACAAATGCCAGGTAAACAAAAAATAATTTCCATTACTAACTATATTTGCACTGGAGAGTTTGAAATGAAAATTCAAGGAATAAACTATTTTCTATTTATTAAGTTCCTTCCTCCTTCTGAAGTTTTGGAAAAGAAAAAATACATTCCCTCCCTGATATCCCCCATTTTTTTTTCCTTTATTTTTTTTACAGTGTATGGAGGAAGGGAAAGTAAAAATCACAATATGTCAAGCAAAACATCATTCTCACAACTGGCACACTAGAAATAGTTTATATTGGTCATCCTCAATTGCTTTACATCAATTCTTCCCTTGGTGTTTTCACAGGGGAAAAAAAAAGAGCAGAGGAAGTAGAATCCAAAATACAGGGACTTCCCAAATTTAGCTGTTTGAACTGCAAATGTGTTCAGTAACTACAGCTTGAAAGTTAATAGACAAACTCCGTCGTCGTTCCTTTTAAAATTTCTGGGAAATCATCTTGTACAACAAGATCCTTGATATCAAATACCACAGGGAGAGCCCTCTGAGAGCGTACCATGTTCAACAACTGTTCTGTTACACAGGAAGTTCTCAATAGCTTCAGGAATGTAAAGAGCTGCTCTATATTACCTCCATTTGTTTCTTGAATAAATAATTATTTTGTGTTGTAAATTCTCTCATTCAATTTTTACATAGGAATTTTAGGAAAATGTGGTATTAAAGGGAAACTGATCATCATAAAAACAAACTCTACACCCTCTCACTAATTTCACCCACCTAGTCTTTATGAATAGGTTTGAATATTACAAAGGAACATCTGTCCTACCCGAATTCAGATTAAGAAATTTAACTGTGCTGGGGTTTCATATAACTATAAATTGTAAATTACTTGTAGTGCTTTAAGTGTCATTGTTTACCAAGCTTTACCCTGCTGTCACTTTGCATTTGTGTACAAGCTGACTGTGCTGCCAGGTGCTGTGCATCTCCT
The DNA here is from genome assembly GCA_036023395.1 of Myiotriccus ornatus. Taxonomy (NCBI): domain Eukaryota; kingdom Metazoa; phylum Chordata; class Aves; order Passeriformes; family Tyrannidae; genus Myiotriccus; species Myiotriccus ornatus. The sequence continues at coordinate 162,642 of JAYRBT010000178.1, read as the reverse complement.
TTGCTGTGGTCCACAGTGATTGCTCCAAGCCCTTAGTGGTGCCACAAGCACACCTCCAAAAACAGCTTCTGAGGGATGGCTCTGCCCCTCTAAAAGTGTTTCATAACAGCACAGTAAGCCATTTCTGCAGTAAGATAAAAGGCACATGAAAGGCATTAGAGCAGTCACTTTAAAAAGTTAAAATAAGCAGACTAAGCACTCCACTACTGCTCACAGCTGTCCCACCCTCTCACAACCACGTCCCTGGCATTTACTGCTTAAGTGGAGGTAAAGCTCCTGAGCTGTAATTCTCTCTCACGGTGTAAATCTCATCTCCCCTCCACCCCCCACATCCCTTTTTGAGCAAAGCACGGGCACTGCAAGTTTCTGAGGCTCAACATTCCTTGTCCACTCATCCTTTCATGCCTATTGCCAAATGCAAAAGCTAACCTCTGGATCTAAATTCACAGGATAGCTATGGAGAAAGGGATCACTGATCAGGACATAACATTTTTAAGCCCTATATGTAAACAGGTAAGTGAATCCCCTGTTCACAGGGAAAACTGTAGCAATCTCCTATCTGTATGAAAAACAAACAAGTTTTGGTTTAAGGTTGGCTTTGAGGCATGTGTGTGTGTCTTCAGGAACATTAACTGTTTATGCATTTGTATACTTGAAAAAAAAAAGTCAGGTGGGACATTATGAAGTTGGGTGAAAGGCTGAAAACTTTAAATACTAGGTTTTTTTTAAAATTTTCTTTCTTTAGAAACTTACAGTGTGTCCCCTCTCATTTCTGAAAGAGAACATCCATTCCTTCCACACAGAAATTCAGGTATCTTCCCAATTCTGTATGAAAGCCTTGCTAGAGCCACTCCCACTGTTGGACAGCTGGTAAAGCTGAGCCAGTTCTGTGGCATTACAGAGTTTTGGAGCTCAGAATAAACAACTCTCGTGACTAAAACAAGACACTTTTATGAAGAGGTATGGAATGTAACAGAGCTAGAAAAGGCATTTTTAAGATCTGACATCAAAAACTTCTGATAAGTTGCTTTATTCTGCCAGTGGAGTTTCTCACCCACCATGAGCTTAAGTAGACACTAAAAATAAGATGTTATACTGCCTTTCTCTTAGAATATGAAATGCAAATGGTGTGCCTTAAGTGAGACGTTAATTCTTCTCTATCACCGGAAAACTTCAGAGACAATTGTAAAAAAATCTTCAATTTACAGACTAAAGTGTTGAATAATGTGCAGAATGTGAGAGGCAATGATTATTCACTCTCTGTTCCAAAACAAGAATGAAAAGCCTTGTAAAAGTATCAGGAACAAAGTTATTTCCCGAATACATAGTTCTACTGTGGAAGTGTTTGTAGATGTACAGTGATTCGAAAAGAACCGGAAAAATCCACTGGGAAAACTCAAAGACAGCACCTTACGATCAGAAAGGTCCTGGGCTCAGAGAGTGCACCAGGAAGATCCTACCTCCCATTCCACTCCCAACTGGTCACAACTGCCAATGACTGACTTGGAGAAGAAATTTTACTTTCATCCTTCAAAAACACATTTCCAAAAAGTGAGAGTTTTTCCTTCTCAAAAAGCAAGAGTACATGGATCACAGCCAAACTGTTCCTTACTAACATTCTGATTAAAGGTCATAGGAAAACAAGCTAAAAGCTAACGAAGGGCTGGCAGCTGAATCCAGGTACTGTCCTCACTGTAGTCTGGATCCAGGAGAGGCTCTGGGCAGACACAGGATTAGCAGAAGTCTCCTCATGCCAACAGATGATAAGGGAACACTGCTCTCACCCTTCCAGACCTCTCTTAACCTTCTGACCCCATTAATCAAGCTGCCCACTCTCAAAGGCTCACAGGAGCCGGGGTGATTTTCCAGAGCAGGTGTAAGTGCATCAGTGAAATATGCTCTATAGGCCCACACATTAACACTTGTGGGCAGGTTTACCCGACAGAAGCTGAACTCAGGTGAAGAAAGAAGGCTGAGAACAGGACATAAAATTCACCTCAGCAATGCATTCTGTTTCCCTGACACAAATTCATTGAGAAAAGGAGCTCTTGAACTCACTGTTGAAATCAGACTCTCACATAACAGCAACACTTAAACCCAATATTGACCGTGCTGCTGGCACTAACTGAGAACATCCCCTTGGTGACCAACAATCTGCCCTCAGCTATGACCTTTTGGTTTCTTTTCTTTAGGAATCCAACATTTCTGGCATGCATCCATCAGCCCTTTGAAAACTTCAGAAGGAACAACATACTCCTTCTCTCTACTTGGGCTTCCTACAGACCCTTAGAGTAGGCTCAATTTTTGTCTTTAAGGCATCCGGTGGCCTGGTTTCTGCCTTCAAAACTTCTTGTAAATTAGCTCCTCAGGCATAAAAGACTGCAAAGTACAAACAGCAGAAAAAACATCTATCCAGGGTACACTTTTCTTACAGGTCAGTCCCAAACTGGGACAAAAGACCAGCCCTGCCCTTTTCAAAAAAGCTGAAATTACATTTACCTAAAAGGACAGAAAATATGAACCAATAAAAATCAAAACTTGACAAGACAGGAATTAGTTACAATGATGGTGAAACAACTTAGGCATAACATTTGGCACAAAACTCCCATTATGCCAAAAGCAGGGAAACAAGCCATCTAAAGCACAGCGTAAAAGAAAAGGAATCCCTCACTTTCTGAGCATCCCTCTCTCTGTAGAGCAGTTTTCAGGCTCTCACTGGAAGCATGAAGGTATAAGGAGAAGGCAAAGTCATACAACACGAAGCCAAACTTAGACCATGAGTTATGTTCTTCAAAGGGTATGTTTCATAAGGAATTATAAATCTGCCAGAAATTTTACTTTTACCATTTATTGCCATCTGAACAACATATGCACAAAATTTTCCATGTCCTGAGAGAAAGAATAACAATTATGAATTCACCTTGAAAACTCTTGTTAGGTTTCCTTATTTTCCCCTATAAATGCTATCAATTAATTTAGGGGATTATATTTTAGTCCTTTTTTCATGTCAAACATTTTCATGTCACTTTTTATCGGCTGTTCTTGGCATTGACCAGCAATTGAGCACCAGCAAACTTCTGTTTACGTGTAGATACTTGGTTTCTTTTTCCTCTGATTACAATTGACTCCAGACTTACTTGTGCTGACAGACAATCTCCGATCCATAGTGCACGTTGAGCATTCTCTGAGCTCAGCTGGCTCACACAGAGAAGTTAAGGAGAAGTTGATGATGTGAACAAACTAAAAAGGACAGCAAAACATAACAAAAAAGCCAGCAAAATAGCTTCTACTGTCATTTTCTCTAAGAGATGAGGGAAAACACCTGGGATTAGCAAGAGGATGGACACAAAGCAAACATGGCAGGGATGGGGGGGAAAATTCTATAATTGATTCTATTCCCATTGTCTATGGTAATAACAAGAAACATTGATTTTAAAACAATTCAAATATTTTCTAGTAAATGGCTTTTATTTTCCTGTGATAATATTGCAATCTTCTTGGGAAGAATCACACTAACCATATGAATGTATCAGATATTACTTTCAGAAAGCACACAGACCTCAAACACACACAGTTGTACATCCTCAAGTCTTGCTGGATGGATTCAGTTCAGTCAATTGCCCCAGCTCAACATGAACATGTGATTCCACACAACCCTCATTTTCACTGGGAAAGGAGCTGTGCCACTGGCAGAGAAGGCACACGTGCTCTTGTCAGTTGGCTGAAGTGCTTAAATCTCACAAAAAGGGAACCTTTGCTGGATGCACAGCCAGTTCACTTTTCTGGGCAAAAGATTTTATCCTTTCACTGCAGTCCTGTTCACCTGTAAACATTCAAATGTTCTTTGCAATCTATACAACTCTTCCCTCCCAACAAGGGCAAGACTGCAAAGCATTTCTTTATTTCATATCAGTTGATTACAAATGTCAAAACACAAAGCAACATCCATTAAGAGGTTTTGCTCTGCACAGTTTTTTCAGGTGTCAGCCCAACCCAAGCTCCACTAATGCTGCTTTACAGTCAAGCCTCTTGTACTTATTGTCCTTGCTGCTTTTTAGTGAAGTGTTATGAAATGCCTTGTCAGGGTCCTGAAAGGAAGCATGAAGTAGGTGATTCCTGCATGGATACACAGGCTCTGTGCTGCAGCACTGCAGCTTCAGAGGATCTGCCCTCAGTGCAGGACCTGCTCTTCTTTGGTTCATACAACAGTGCTGCCCATACCACCAGCACACGACAAAATAAACTTGTCTCTGAGTACTGCCCCCCAAAAATCTGCTCTTCTGGTGCAAGATTTTCTGCTTTTTGCAGTATGTATCTAATCCAGGCACCTCCACACAGACTGCTCCATGTGGGAACACAACTGCCAAGGATCCGCTCGTGCCTCAGGAGGGATTACAGGTCGGAAAAACATGACAACAGAAATGCAGGAGAAGGGGGGGTTTGGAGGAAGAAAAGGTGAAGAGAAAGCTGGCTTTATCTACAAAGAAAGACTCAAGATAGAATAATTCCTTCTTTATACAATACCTTTCTCCTAGCTCTGCTGTTTGCCAGCACTGTAACAAGAAGGGAGATGAATTTCACCATGAGATGTCTGACAGCACACTAATAGAGAAAGATCCAGGGCATGCCGGATTCAGATTCAGACACCAGAACTGTAATCAAAAGAAAGGACTGTTCTTGCTTCAGGCTCTGAATTAATTCCCCTTTTCTGTCACTTAAATTACTGTTGTTTTTCTTAAATTGTGCACACACACGGATATTAGCTAAAACTAAACAAATAAGGACTGGCTGCAAAGGCCATTCCTTCAAGATGCCTGTCAATTGCATATCAAATAATTCTGGTTGCCAATGACTCAGACAAGAAAATATGTGCACTGAGGACACGAGGAAAGAATAGATTACCTTAGACTTGAAAAAAGAAACAGCTGACTTTTCCACTTCAGACACCTTACTTGACCTCTGCAGAAGTCTGGCAAGATTCACCTGTCTTTTTAAGGTTCAATCTGGAAATCAGAACAGTGACCTTTTTTACTGGGAAGTATAAAATCCATTCCTTCAACTACTTTTAAAACTCTGTCTTTGTAAACACACACACAGGCACACAAATTATTTTATCTGGGTAGCTTTTAAAATGTTGCCACTCCATTAGGCTGTAATAGCTTCGTCAAATGAGCCAAGTCTTGTGCCTCTTGGTAACAAACTTCTCTAAAGTTGGAAAACATTCTAATGAGCTGAAGCACATCACATCAAAAGCCTACACAGTGCTAAATTAACATAATGTGATAAGATACAATGTGACAAAACATCTTCATAAACTTAAGCATGTCAGAAAATAAAATATCTTTCTATCAGTTTATTCTGAATCTAATCCATATTTAACCACTCAAATCACTAGCCAGCAACTTTGAAAGCTTATTTAATACCACCACCACCAATTGTCTACAGTGATCCAATTAGAACTGTAGAAACACAGGTAACAAAACACCAAGACAGAGATGTTCAGGTCTTCAGAAACTCTCCATGAGTTAATTAAAATGCTGGTTTAGGGGCTTGGCATTACTTTATGAGGAGCAGATACTTCAGTGATTATTGTGTGCAAAAAAAGTTAAGCAGACTTCTTTCTTTGAAAAAGCCATTTTTCCTCTGTGTAAAAGACAACGCAGTATACAGAATCAGCACAACAATGCAACTTACCAAAATCAGAAATACTGTAGGTGATGATTCTGCAGAACAAAATACTTGAAGCATGGCTGAACTCAATGAACTCAATGAACAGCAAGGCCAGGATTTGAAAGATATTGCTGCAGCTGGGACTGGAATACACTTGTCCAGTTCAAAATATTTTTGCTAGAATAAGAGTCTCCATGGTATCTTAGTAATTCTAATTTTAATCTAAACAAATGTTGGGTGGAAGTAACAAGTATAAGCCCTGCAAAAATAAAGAAAACAAGAAATATTTTGCCACTTGTTACCATCAGTACTTTTCAACAGATTTTCACGATGGAAAACCTTTCTGGACTTCAGATATAGTCTGTCAGACCTCCACTCACCCACTCCACCTCCATGTTTTTTAAGTACTTATGCTTGGTTCTCGAAGGGGGAAAAAATAATCTTTATATTCTCAGATATGTGGGAAGCAAGGCCACCTAACTGATACATGCACATACAAATACAAGGAGCTGTTGCTTCCAATGCAAGTTCTTTCAGGTAAAAACCCCAGATCATTTCCTGAGCATCACATGTCCTTTTCCTGAAGCAGCAAGTCCTCAGCTATACTGAACAGTGGTGCCATAGCCCACACAGTGACCAGCTCAGATCCTGTTCAAATGGACACAGCTGCAATTCCAGCCAAGGAACTGATTATCTGCAACTCCACAAACCAGCAACAGCCCAAAAGGGTGTTGTTTATCATTTGAGAGAATACAGCACAGGATTAAAGAATCTTCAAATACAATCAATTTTACTACAATTCAACTGAGTGGCAGAGGTATTTTCGTCTGTCTTCATGACTGTGCTTATCAGCAGTGCTAATAACAGTGTTAGTTTAACTAAAGTGGTGTATTTTAAAGAGCATAGTTTGAAGAACAGCAACCCCAGTGAAACCACAGAGTTCTCCATTTCAGGCATGGTCTTTTCCATGTTACTTAACCAATATGTGGTCACCGCTTCAATCTCTCTCAAATTTAAAGAGTAAATCAAATGAAGGGGAACAAATTGGTCCCAGCTCTATGAGGTGTAATTTATACACAACCTTGTTTAAAACCTACTTGCAAATTAAGTATTATTATTTGGAGAGGGGGAAGCTCTGTTTGGAACAAAGCAGTTAACAATTCCTTCATTGGCATGTTCTGTTTTTATCCCCAGAGCTTGCCCAAAATGAAATCTTCTTGTTTCATTTCAGAAATAATGAGATTCACTTACCTTTAGCAGATACATGTAGGGAAATTGCAGGGGAGGTGATTAGGGGCAGGGCAATCTGCGATTTTAAGTGAAACAACTTGTTTTTTTCAGAATTCAAAATTAATTACTGTGTCAGCTCTTCCTAGAGAATAAAAAAAATGGACAATTATGTTTCATCATATTATTTTAAATGACTTCTCAATGAAGAAGTATTGAATAAAAGTTTTCTAAGCAGAACTGAAATGTTTCACCCAGAAATATTTACGACCAAACAGCTTCAACTGAGGGGGGAGGAAGTGTCAAAGCTATGATAAATCATTTGGGCTCTGACAAAAGAAGTTCTAGTGGCAGAAGAGCTTTGCTCTTCCTCTAGTAATGGTAAAGAGGTGGAACTGGGAGTTAAACAATTAAAGTATTTTAGATTTCCACAGATCCTCCCATTCCTTGATATGTGACTTCTTGGACTTGCACACCACTGCAATAGTTTTTTCACTCTGCTGCCCTCTGCAATACTGGCTTTGAAAACAGCACCTGTGAGAAGTGCAGTGACACCCTGTGACTTCTTGGCACCGTGGACTGACAGGCTGCAGAACAGGACACTTGCTGAGCTCTCCCAGTTGCTGGACTTTCCAGGGTGCAGAATTCCCTGCAGGTTTTAAAAAAAATAGTTTACTAACTCTTTGTAGACCTACTAAACCAAATTTCTGGATACATTGTGCTAGTGTACTTTTTCTCTTCATAAAGATTAAGGGATTGGAAGAGAAAGTGAGTTTTTAAACAGCTTTTCTGAGTTTAATCTCCCGAATATTTTTGCCAAAGGCACACTGTGATCAAGTAGGTTAATCTGCATAGTTTTATTGGAGAATGTATTTGCATTAATCAAAATCACATTTTTTATTTATTGGGAATTCTGGCTGTTGTCCTCCTGGACTATTTGAAAAAAAAAATGACAGAATTTGAGCACACCTTTCAGAAACACAGGTTATATACAGGCTTGCAGAGGAGACTGGAGAGCAACTCTTGGGAGGGAGGGAGGAAGAAGTCTGAAAGCAGGAAACAAAAAACCCTGAAACACATCATCAGGTTTGCAAGAGAGCAAACCCCTAAATTTGATGGGAAAAGGACTCAACAAGAGACCAACTGTGATTCTGAAGGTGGCAACAACACCTCCTTCCACTCCTGGATGGCTCCTTCCCCTCTCACCTAAGGCACAGGATTTCTCCTCAGGCAGCCACTTGTCCCTGCCGCTGAATAACAGCCCCATTCGTGTCTGTTCCTGGGGCAGGCTGGGATCTTCCCTTTTCCCTCCCCACTCCCAGGGCAGAACACGCTCCTGCGAAGCCAGCACGGGGACAGCTGCAGAGCATGCAGGTGCACACAAACAGCCCCACACACGCAGCTCTCCTGCCTGCTCTCCCAAGAGGAATAGCTGGGCAGGAGGCAGGACCAGCCTCCTCAGCCAAAAGCAGCCAGTCATCCCTCCGGCACAAACCAAGCTCCCTTCAGTTTGCCAGCTCAGGCAGCTGTTTGGCAGCCAGATCCCTTGCAATGTAAAGGGAGGATGATATAAACCGTTCCTCTGACATATAGAACCTGCCTGAGGTGGCATTTTAATGAACAAAATTGAGGAGCTAAGACCTCCAGTACTGGATAAACATTAACATCCTAAGAATTGAGTTGTAAATAAAGCACACCTCTCTTTCTGATGAGCCAAATAGGTGAGTGTCTGAGTGTCCTTCTGTTCCAAGACAATCTGTCGCCATACAGCCTGACAATCCTCACCCATATCCTACCCTCTCCCCCAGCTCATGAACTTGCTTTTGTTTCCCAAGCACGGCAGACTTGGTACAAAGCCCAGTGGTACACAGACGATTTTCTAATAGCAACAACTTTAAACCTTACCAGCACAAACACAGCTGGCCTAAGCCCAGCTTAAATCAGGCTGGTCTGCAACCAGCAGCACGAAAAGGTTCTCCCAACTGCTCTGCATTATCAGCTTCCCCAGCCTCTTTCAGAAACTGATTTTCAGGATCTACATTTACCAAATCCATATAAAGCCTGTTGCTTTGCCGTGCCTGCTTATGTGTGACAGTTTTCTGCTGCATCCTTACAGACCACGGGTACCTTGCTGACAGCTGAGGGATCCCTGAGCAGACAGCCTGGGAAGTTTGGAAGGCCAGTGAGCTGCACGTGTCTCCAGTGACTGCTCCATCCAGACTATTCAACAGGCACACCTGGAAATTACTGCAACCACAGCTGGGCCAGGACTGTCCAGTGAAGGCTCTGGCCTTCAAAACTTTTAAAACAGAAGTAACAAAAAGTGTTTCAAAAACCTGGCAAGGCATTAGATTCACAATTACAGTCCAGAAAAATATCCCCTGTGCACTTCTCTGAGTTCCACACTTTCAGAGTCTCTAAGTCACAAAAGCTAAAGAATGCTTTGCCAGCTAAGCACCGTCTCAGTCTACTTCACTTCTGGCCAATAATTTCTGGTCTTTAATATCCAACTATGAATTCTCTTCAGCTGATTTCCTTTTACTTTAAATCTCTCAAGTAGAGAAGCATCATAATAATACATATTTCTATCTATTTCCTTTCTTTCTCCTGAATAATATCACCTTGTTTTTCCTAGATACAGATTTATATTTTCAAACAAACAAATAAAAGAAAATTTCAAGGCCAGTAAAAATCACAGTTTACCTAAAAGCATGAAAGAACCAAGGGATGAAAGAAAGTCAGAAAATTCAACACAATTATTCCAAAATTCTCTACTTCCTGAGGTAAAAGTTAGGTTTGAAGTTTGTTCTCTTTCATACTCAACTGAATTATCTGTAGTTAATAATTTCTAAGATAAAGATTACAATACTAAATTGCCTTTTTTTGCATCACAAACCCTTACTCTCAAACTGTTAAGTACACAAGCAATTGCTTTCTAAAAGAATAGTCAATGATCATATAGTAATTTTTCCATTGGAATCACCTTAATAAGCAGTTATTCAACAAGCAAAAATATTTTCAGGGTCAAGCTCCAAACTAAAGAAAAAATAATTTATATATGAAGTATCCTTTAGAAATTCACTGCAGATGTAGGAAAAATAAATTACTTTATTTGTTGTTTTATCAAGCACCTTAATGTTTTTGCATCATATATAAGAAATAAGTCATGACAACCTCCACCTATGTGATCTCATTTCACATTTGCTGTTGATGACAGAAATCCAACATCCCTGCTCATAACATGTTACACCCTGTGATGCAGTGGCAGTTTTGAGCAAACAGTACCAACGTGGAGAACACCCAAGGCCCAAGGGAGCTGACAGCAGTGCAGATGGGGATTGGGAATGTGGAAGCTGTACTGCTTCTGGGACTAGGTTTGTGTCAGTGTTCCCTGAGCCACATGTGGACAATCACATCCCCACAAGGCATGGAAAAACTCAGTCTCGGAAGCAGAGCTTTCACATCCACCAGGCCACCCTGGAAGGATAAAGCTAATTCCCAGCAAAAATCTTGTCAGACATGGAATATACATAGTGTAGAGGAGACCATTTTTGTATTTCCTAAATGAGGTTTACTCATGAAGTTGAGAGCTCTTTCTTCACCTCCACTAGGATTCTATGTAGACACAATATTTTACAAGTTTAAAAAAAATAAAAAAGGAGAAAATTCACTCATCTTGGCAGTGAAAACTCATACAAAGATCGAATTTGAGGAATGAAAACCATTATCCTTGACAGAGGAGATAAATGGTTCCTGACCACTACACAAGAGTTGTATGTGTCACTCACTGTTTTTATATAAAGGTGTCTTTTGACTCAGTACTTACTCCTTTGCAAACAAGGAAAATTTCATGACATAAACACATGGTTTGCATATCTTACCCAGACTCTGAAATTTGGGTTGTCACTCACGAGAATTTCTTTTTACCAGTTGCACCTTAGTTCACTTAGAATTTAGAAAAGCTGCTCTGCTCACGTTGGCATCTACACAAGCTTAAGGTCATTCTGAAGTTCCATCAAATTAGCACTTAAAAGCACTATTGGCTTTAACCTAGTTTTGAACCATCCCAAATAGCTCTCAATCGAACCCAATGCCAAAGCAGTGTGATGAAGTGGGTCTTTTGACTCTCTAATTGGGCCTTATGGAGTGCCTAAAACAGCACATTTAGCTGCCAGATCTCCAGACCAGCCCCGGGTTTTATTTTATATTCATCCTGGGGTTTCAGTGGAAGAACCCAGCATAGGATCTGGAGAGCCACCATAACCCAAATCTCAGTACCTTACATGACTGCTGCACAGCACTCATTTCTTGATTCCTGGCTATAATCAAGTAGAAACACTAGCATTTCATCATCATTTTGCACAGAGTATAAAAGGTTAATGGTCAGATTTAGCAGAGAACAATTATACCAGTGTAAGGGATTTTTTCATTATAGGTGCTATGAGTGACAGTATTTCATAAGATGTGCAAAGTATGACTCAAAACCCTGAACACCAACTTAATTTAAAGCGTCTAGATGAAAAATCCAACCGACAAGTGCCATTCATCCCCAACAAATATCTTCCACACTGTTAAGCAAATGACAAGATAGTAAAGCAAAATGGAATTTAAAGTATTTTTGCTTCCCATTCCAGTGAAGCGCAACATCTGAATCCCACTTCTGTTCTCTCCACGACTTCTGCTAATATACCATTGATCAGGCACTCCAAATAAGTTTATTAGTTGCAAGGAATACATTCATTCACATTTTTTCTTTTTGGTTGCTGTTCATTTAGTCTTCAATATACTATACAATAGGAAATTGCCAAGATATTACTTAATACTTATGCCATAGAGACAGGTGCATTAGAAAAAGAGCTTTTCAGAACTGACTTGATTTTCATGGGAAAAAAAACACAGTTGCAAGAAAATTGAATAGGGAAGGTGAAATATTTCAGAAGGATTTCAAGAGATTAAGCCTGTGCTTTACCTTTCAGCACATCAGGCCAAGTCCTCAGTGGATACAAATCACTGGGGTTCTATTTCAATCAACAAAGCTGGTTCAGAAATTGGCCTTTTTCTATCTCCAAATACCTCCTACAGCCTGCATGTGTGTGTTTGACTTTTTCAGATCCCCTTCTTCAAATTCAGCCTTAAGAAAAAGCTCAGGGAATCCATTTAAATTTAGCTCACACTCAGGGTATTTTAGTGGATCTCAACCTATAAAGCTGCATGGCTGAGGGTTAAAAAATAAAAAATAAAATAAAAATAAAAAAGTTCTTTTAAAGAAACTCAGAAGCTGGGTCTAGATGCCTTTTGAGTTTGAAGAAATCAGCCCCATGCGCTGCTCCCTCAGTTTTTTAGGACCTCTCTTCCTCTGAACACAATTCAAGAAAAACTTTGGAGAGAGAAGCGAAGATGGACAAGTTTAAGCCAGGGGAGCACCTCTGCTCCAGACACACCACAGCACAGCTGGGTTTGAAAGTGTCATGGGCCCTGAAAGCGGAAATAAAACCATCCTGTTTGTTACTCTGAAGGGGAGGTGGATGCACAGGCTGGCTGTTCCTGCACTGCAGCCCCCAGGGATGCCTGGGCTCCGATATTCCCATGGCATGGCCAGGGTTTTCAGCAACGATCCTACCACGGACAAGATTCCAAGCAGTTAGGTCCTGTGCATCAGGAAACGCTGTGGTGTGATCAGGAGCTGGTGTGGCTGAGTGGCTTTGGTGACAGCCACGGAGCTGAGGAAGACGTGAAAGTGTGGGGTTAAACCTCATTTAAAAAGGTAAGAAGCAGGAACAGCCCCATCTCTTTGAATATATTTTACTCAGAAAGAACAGCTGAACTGCTGTGCTCTCCTCTAGTGCTGTCAGTCACACTGCTGTGTGTGCCCAGGATATGACTGATACACCCTGACACAACATATCAAAATGCCAACAAAATTTGAAACATAGTAGTATCTTTCTCACTAACAGTAGGACAAGATCATGTTATTTTGAAGTGTCATGATCTTTCAGGGGAAAAAACTTGTAACATTCAGATGAACTTTTTTTTAACTTATGAACCAATAATTATGAAATTGGGCAACAGCATGAAAGTCACTCTTTTCATCTGATTACCCCACACCTCCAACACAGACTTTGACCAAGAAAATAAATCCTCACATAATCCACACTCCCAATTATACCTCAGAAAACAGCATGAAAACAAAATAGGAAATCTGCTGGGGTACTGAGGACCAGGCAGTGGGATTTATGGGGGGAAAAAAGCTCTCACATAGCCAGAAAAAAACATAGAAATATCTACGTTATCACTTCAAAGCCATGATAGTACCTGGGGTTTCCTGGAGGGTTAATTCACCAGCATGCAACCTGAGACTCCTGATTTGTACAAGCCACCTAACAAGGTATTCTTAAACATATTAACAAGCTCAGTCTACAAAACTCTGAAAATGAAACAGGGCTTATCAAACATTCATACCTGCAGACTGATATCAAAGACCAAGAAATCAGACTGCCAGACTGAATGTTGTTCCAGTAGCTTTGTTTCTGTAGTGGGTAGCTGAGTCTTGCACATTTATGATTGTAATTTTTATGATTCTCATTTGAAAACTAATGAGACAATCACCCTGAGTCCAACACCAACACATCATAACATAAGAAAACACCACTATAAAAGCCCATAAAATATTGATGTAGGCACATTCTCCAAGGTCCTGGTCCTCAGATGCCTTCTCCCCTGGATAGGCACCTTTAGCTTCAGGGGACACCCATTCACAGCTTTGTTCTTCAGTAAGGGAACCTCCACGACTGCCCACAGTGCAGGCAGCTGGTGACACCCTTGGGAATGACACCATTCCCCAAACACATCTTCATCTCACATCCTGGGCATCTGCTGCACTCACAGCTCACTGCAGCCCTCTGTGGGGTGCACCACCCCTCTTCCAGAGCCACCAGCAGCACTTTGCCCTCCCTCGGTGGGGCAGGAGGGGCTCTCCCTGCACAAGGGTCCAGGCCAGTGACCCCCTACAGATGCTTTGGCTCAGCTGCTCTGCTGTGCCAGGGCTTCAGCAGAGGGCACAGGCAGCACACAGGCTTGTTTTAGCTTGTAGGAGTGCTCAGGTCCAACCAGAGGATCTCAGAGCATGTGCTCACTTGCCTTTTCCCCCAGGGAGGGCAGTGGGATGGGTGGCTCACCACAGGCAGAGCCCATTGCCCTCACTCCCTGCTGAAGGTATAGCCACTCCATGCCCGATTTAATTTGATTGTTTCCTTCTCCTATGTGGAGGGAGGGCAGCAAACCATCTTTTTCTGCATTGAAAATCGACAAATATCACCTGTATTTATGTGCTATAAAATCCCAGGAAGCTGGTAAGTTTCTAGCCAGGAATTTCTAAGAGGCCCCAGGGTAACTAAATATCCATTTCCCACTAAGCTTCAGTCAGATTGAGACACTTAACTCCCTTAGGTCTGTTTGAAAGTCCCAGTCCGAAACTAATGCAAAAATGAATAATACCATAAACTGTACAAGTAAGTTGAAATCAGTTCAGCCTTAACTATCATATATCTAAAGTTTGTATTAATAAAAATGTACTTGAATCAAAGTGAGAGCATGCCTTTAGTGTTGGTGTTATTCCCAGTTTCCAAAATAAAACCTTGTAGCTGTGGTTTAAAGCAAGTGTGTAGAGATAACAAATTACATTCTGACAGTTTTTCCAGTCCCTTGAAATGCCAGACATATTCACACTAAGTGGAAAAATACTCTTTCAACTGTTTTTTATGTATTGTGAAATGTTCCGCTTTGTAATTGGTCTTCTTTTATTGTCATTATTTAAAAGCACAGAGTCAAGGTACTGTGATGTTCTGAGGATCTGCTATAGTGCACAGTGATTATATCTACCTTCTTCTGCTGCACTAGTTATAAAATAAAGTGTATGATCTCTATATGATCTCTACCTTACATCACTCTCTTCAACACCACTTCACTTGAATCATGCGCAGGGGCAGAATTTAAGATTGCTGAGAGAGAAGCATGAATAGAGTTTTATGATCATCTAAATTAATATTTTGTTAAGTTGTTGCTTCCTTGCCAAAATACCTCAACAACAACAAAAAAAAAATTGATCCAATTATTTTCTTAATGGAGATATCACCAATACTCAACATAATAGTCAAAACACAGTTTTTCTAACTTTTGGGCTTGCACTCACCATATAAAATGGCTAAAATTCTCTTTGTAACCCCTGTATTATTCTTACTGTTAGTGCCTACAATGTGGATTCTAGTAGGAGAGATGAACAGGCAATTTTGCCAACGATGCATAAAGCAAATGTAAGAAAAGCAGCCTTTTTGACTCGCATGTAGCAAGCTCCAACAGAAACTTAATGACATCCAGAACAAGTGGTGGACCAATCTAGCAGAAAAAATTCAATTATGCATAGATACGAGTGATTACAGGGATTCTATGAGGCTCTGAAAACAGCTTACAGTCCTACACACCAGGTTCAAAGCCCTTTACTCAGTGCAGATGGTCAAATGCTTCTCACAGATAAAGCTTCCATTTTAAATTGATGGTCTGAACACTTTCAGACTCTCTTCAGTACCAGCCGTGAAATTCAAGACTCAGCAATGCAGTACATTTCACAACAGCCGGCGAAAACTGAACTGGATACTGCCCCCACCATGGGAGAAACTCTTAAGGCAATACACCAGGTGAAAACTGGCAAGGCAG
>JAYRBT010000178.1:126783-146936 GCA_036023395.1 Myiotriccus ornatus | reverse complement strand
CACTGGCTGCCGCAAGAGAGAAGCCCCGAAGAGGAGATACAAGGACTGCCTGAAACAATCCCTCAGCCTTGGCCATACTGATCATCACCACTGGTCTGCTCTGTCCTCCAATCGCCTTTTTGATATTAAAAATCTTAAGATGGGATGCTTGAGAAGAAAATGATAAAGGCTTTTGAATTGTACATAAGAAAAATGAGCATGTTGTGATAAAAGGAATCGTTTGCACAGCCACAGGAGAGAGAAAGAGAAGATTTCATGGACCAGATTTTCACTTTGCCTGAGTATACTCTGAGGTCAATGCAGTTCTGCCAGGATAAACAAGCTGAGGACAATTGGACCCTCCATATAACAAAAATACATGAGAAATTGTATTTAGTCTGGATGTTGTCTCTCTGTGCCTGCTTTCAGTCAAATGTAAGATAAGGAATACATGATTATACGAGCCCTGACACTAAAAGAAATATGACAGTCAAAATTATGTTATATGGGAACAAATATTTATAGAAAATAGTGGGAGGTGATGTTCATCAATCATTTCTGTAAGGCTCACAGTCTGTATGACTTAAAAGTTGAAAATAATTTCAAGTTACTTGGCTAGGGAAGGAACATGCTATTTTCACAAAGCAATTCAACCAGAGAACAGGGGCTACATTCACAAAACGTCTTGGGTGTTAAAAATGGAATAATTCAAAGCCACACTTCAAAGTGTCAGGTTTTCCAGTGGAAACTGCAACTGTGATTTGAAAAATTCCTTGGTGTAAGGTGAATAAGCCAATAAAATTTCAATCTCCAACAAAGTTACACTTTTTCCATGCACAGACCCCAAACCCTCAAAGGTACACATTTATTTCTCAGAACAGCCTAGTTAGAGAAGTTAGTTTTCCTTTCTATTCTCTTTCCTTAGAATGATCTTTATATTTACTTTTCTAGATTTCATAGAACCATGGAATGGTTTGGGTTGCAAGGGACCTTAAAGATCATCTGGTTCCAATCCTCCTGCCATGAGCAGGGACACCTTCTGCTACAGCAGGTTGCTCAGAGCCCTGTCCAACCCGGCCTTGGACACTGCCAGGGACCCAGGGGCAGCCACAGCTTCTCTGGGCAACTACCAGCCTCAGTAAAGGACTGCTTCCTAATATCCAAACCTGCCCTCTGTCAGTTTAAAGTCATTCTCCTTGTCCAATCACTACATATCCAGGTTCCAGGCTGGGTCATCACTGGGTTACTACCTCTTCTTAATGCATCTACTTTGCCTGACTCACTATAATTATCATCTCCTACCAGACCTACTTCCTGATGAGGAATGGAAAGATTTACTTACACAACTAGTCCTGGAATTCTGCAGAATTTTCTCAGTTCTCTAGCTTTCTATTCACCTCAACTCTTATTTTCACCCCATCAGAGAGCCATTTGGAAGCCCAATTCTAAATTTAACAAAGCTAAATTTAATTGAAAATAGCTTTTAGCTAGTGACCTAGCTCCTACAGTCCTTCTCATTCTGCAGTCAGTTTTTCCTTAAAATAAAACACCGAGGGAAATCCAAAGCTTTCAAAACTAACAAAACCTTGTTTCCTTCTTACCTGGGTTTCATAGTTGATAGGCTGGTGTATAAGCCCTTTCTGAAGCTTTTCTCAGGTTGAGATTCTCATCACCTTTTCTCTGCAGTGTAACATAGTGTGCATTTAGGTGTTTGTGCTACATTTTCCCCTCCACTCCCAAACAGAGATTTTCCTCCTCTCTTGCACCGTCATTCATGTTGATGATACCAGTAGGGACTGTGCTTCCACAAAATTTGAATTAAACCGGTCAATTAATTCAACAATTCTTAGGGGGAGAGGGGATGCATGCCCACAGTGAGAAAAGATACACTCCTTCTCCACAGGAAAACCAGACTAACAGTAAACCTGTAAAATCATCCTGAAGGAAAAACTCTTTGCAGGCCTCTTTTTCTCAGGCTTTTCACAGCTTTCTGTTTCTTCTCTGGATGACCATTTGACTTTTTTTTTCTGCACCTGCTATTTTTTCCCTCTCTGTTCTTTCCTCTTTTCATTTTTCCTCTGTCTCCTTTCCCTGGATCAAAGTGGAAGGAAGGACATTTGGGCATCACTAATTTGTAGACCTATGGGCATTATATATCACATTGTGACAGACACCACCAGGAACCAAACACTTCAGCTGCTCCCCAGGACTGGCTGGCGGGACCAGCTCCCAGCAGACAAGTGCTGGAGTTTCCAAAAGCCCTTTGTCCTGCTGGAAATGGTGACAACCTGTCAAGCAGAGCCCTCGCTCACATGCACATGGCACTGAGGCAATTCAGCTTTTGCCAGCCCAGAGTGCTGTTCTGGAGAGGTCAAGAAAGTAAGTTAAACTTTCTGCCCTGGCTTTTATCAGGTTTAATTTGGTGTCTATTGGGAAACTGAACAAAACTGCAATAAATTAGTATTCCTTTTGATAGGAGGAAAATTGCACTTGCTCAAAATGTAATGTGAAAATTTCCTTCTTACAAGTAATTTCAAAGCTATTTTCAGTACAAAACAGTGCTGAAATTCTTACTATCCTAATACAGCCTTGGGGTTAATTTACTAAATTCAGCCTCCTACATTTGGAACATGCATTCCCAGAATTATCACTTGGTTTTTACAGGGCCAGAGCCAATAGCTTTTTATATTTTCATTTTTCGTGTCTGTGCCATATTCCTATAAAATTTAGAAATCTACAACACCCAGGATAAATCCGCCTAATGAAGTCAATGGAATTCTGCCAGGTGCAAAACAGTGCAGGATCAGTCTCATTGTTCTCATGATGGAGTGTTCCATCAGCAAGACGAATTGCTGTCTAGCTTTGGCAAGATCACTTGGATGCTACTGCATATATAATATTCCCTTTAAGATGATTGCAGTTCAAGAACCTTCATGCAAGATTATTTGCTTTAATTAATAAAACCACTTACATAGGTAGCTATAGCATATCCTCAAAGAGAAATGTAAAATTCAGTTCAAGTTATTTGCTGAAAACAGCTTAGGTAGAGGCTTTCCTGTATTTCAAATTTATAGAATAACTTGCCACAGAACTTTCTTACAAGGAGAGAATGGCGCCAGAAGGGCAAGTTTCAAGAGTCTGTGGAATCAAAGAATAGCTGACACTGGAAGGCACCTCAGGAGATTGGCAAATCCAGCCACCTTGCTCAAAGCAGTATGCTCAGGGACGTGGCCAGTCAGGCTTTTAAACATCTTCATTTACTAAGCAGGATGGGGCTTCAGGGTAAGCTCAGTGACTCATATTCTAGTTATAGTTCTAAAACTTTAAAATGTTCATGTGTCCCATAAAAGACTAGTTTCTCTACTGACACTTTACATTTACATCTTAATTGAATCTCTGTGGCATCAGTTATTGATGATCTTTAGGGTAACTGTGAGCAAATAACATCTTTTATCTTAGTAAAAAGGAGCAGTTACATACTTTTGGAGGAGTGATTCATTGCTAAATGGGTTGAGTCTGTGTAGACAACATTCTGATGAAAATCTTTATGTATGGATTCCTATTAAACTGTATTTAGAGAAATAAATCTGAACTTTCTGAGAAACAATCATAAATATATACCTAAATTATTCCAGGCAAAATAGAAGAGCTGGACTTTTATCATTTCCCAAAACAACTTTCTCTGGTCAGAACCAAGAAGGGCTGACCAAGTTTGCCCTTGTTCCATATATCTGTACATTACCTCACCCTGAACAATGGGAAAGGCTCAGGTGCTTCTGACAAAACCTCTCCTGGGGCTGTAGCAGCCCCATAAGGCAGCAAGTTTCCAGTTCCAGGGGGTTCTGAGACTCACCAAGTACCACCAGGGAAGCCTCTGCGGATCACTGCAATGACCAGGGTGGAAGTGCAGAATTTAGGGTCATCAGAAAAAGCTGGATGCATACCTTAACTTGAAATATGATTTTATCTGCAGAGATACAGCTCAGGAATACTTTTTATAGAGCCACAGACAAAATCAGGGCTGCTCAGTGCTGCCTGCCCCTCCGGTACTGAAAGCTTTGGTTATATGTGTGGAGCACATAAATGTGTGCAAGTAGAGCGTGCAAGCCAGACCTGACGTGTGCCACACTGATCTGATTTCACATTGCAGACATGCCTGACAAGGATAATAAATAAATCAGAACAAATTAATTGCTTTTCCAAGTCTCCTAAAATCCATGGAACTTATTGCTGAGTGAGTTTGGTTCTTCTAGCCAGAAAGAAACAAACAGAAGCCAGGACTTCCCACCAGCCATTTGCAGCTTCCCAAATTGAAAACGTGTATGAGATCTAATTAGGAATATATTGTGTAAACAATCTTTAGAAAACTTTACAAAAAACCAGCAGACACTGTGCACACTTCCCCAAAACTCACCTGGCAGAATAACAACATAGATTAACACATGAAATGTCTTAAAAATACCTGAGCATTCAGCTTTGGGATCATGACAAGTACTGCCAAACGTCAGGAGCATTTAAAATTCTCCACTCAGAAAGCCCAGGATATTAGTACACAGTGTGCACCTGTATATGCATATCGAAATTATATTTGACAGTATCATTTGTTAGCAATACATTGCACTCCCTCTGACAGCTTTGCTCTCTTATACAGAGTTCCTTGGGGCACGGACTCTCCTCACTACCCTCAGGAGAAGCTCTCCCCAAAGACTGGGCCTTGCCTGTAGAACAGCCATCTGTGATGTGGTGATGTGCATTAATCCAGCACTGCTACTACAGGACTTGAATTCATGCTCTTCATAAAGTACTTACCATTAAATAACATCACTTCTTAAAGTAGTGCAATGAAATAAGATATAGAAATCTAATATCATCCTCCTAAAATTTATTAGAGTGCTGATATTGGTTTATGGTTAAAATTTAACATCACTCAGTGTCTTGGCATTATTCGTATTATTTTCCAATCTAGCAATCATGGGAAGATTTTATAATCTACCCAGAGGTTTTATAGCTGGCAGTGGAGAACATTAATTTAAAATGTCTTTGAAAATATTTCAGACGTAGTTGTCCAATACAACAGGTTTTAATTTCCTCTTCATCTGTTGATTCTTTCTAGATTAGAAAATCTGATTTTAGCTTTTAGAGACAACTCCATCCTAGTGCTCTTGAAGAAGGGTTTCCTTCCAAATGTCTAATACCTCTTCAGACTGATAAATCAGAATTCTTATCATAATGCAGTGAAAAAAAAGATTCAGAACCTTTTTTCCCCTCACTGTATAAAGACAAGTATCTTCTATAATGTAAGTTTTCAGTTCAATGTAGTGATAATTGTCGGCACATGTTTTTGCCATGAAATATGCTCTTCATCTTCTTGAGGTGCTTTATCATTTTGTACAAAGTGAATTTTTTTCACCCCTTTGGACCTCACAATTCTGGCTTCTTCTTCTGCCCTAATAAATTTTACTTTTTAACATATTTTTCTATCACTGAGTGAAGAAATGTCAGCCTCAGGAGCTCTCATATTTTCAGAGTCCAGGAGCCGGACAGTCTCTTTATCTCACTGATGTGTTTCTTTTGCATCTGAGATTAAAAAATCAACTTTCCCTTTTCTTTTCCTGAGCCCTGAAAGTGGCTTCTTAATCAATTGTCTTTTTTTGGTTTTGTGGGGTGTTTTTTTCTGAGAAACGTCTTTGGTAATATTCTGTTCTCAGACATGATCTTTCTAAGCTTTTTTCCATGTATAGGAGCATTTGCCTGCTCTTTCTGCCTAAAATGTGTCTGTGCTACATCACTATGGATCTGATTTACCCTACAGAGGTCAGTGCATCTATGCCCCTTCCCAGCACCTGAGGGCCTGGCCAAAGGTCTTAAATTTGTACTTATTTTGAGTTAAAGATGTTTCTAAAAGGATTCACTTGAAGGTTTTGGCACAGAAAAGCTCTTAATCCTTTTTTTTTTTTTCTTAGATGTCAGCAATTATAGTGAAATTCATGTCTTCTATCCCCTTAAGTGCATTAATTTGCAGTAAGCAGTACTAGATGTGTAAAGTATTCTTTATCTTAAGAAATCAGGATCCCCCTAATCCTCTCCTTTCCCCAGATCCACCATCCCTCTCCTGGGTCACTCTATGAGTATGTCACTCTATGAATCTGTGATCTCTGTCTTGTGTCTCCCCAAACTCTCCCTATGAGTTAAAAAAATAAACTGTTCCAGAAATCATTTGCTTCTGAGAAAAGTTAGTCTTCAAATTTTGGTGCAAAACTTCATCTGCTCCACTCTGTATTAATTTCCTGAATAAGCTCCTGAAAGTAAAGACTATGGAAACCCCCTGAAACCCTAGTTTTAAATATCATCATGAAATAACAGAACTAAATGAATTTTAAAGGGAACCCAGAAGAGCTCTAAGTCCAACCTCCTGCTCAAAAAAGGGTCAGCTGAGGGGTCAGACCAGGTTGCTCAGGGTTTTATCTGGCTACATCAGAGAAACTTTCACAGATGGAGACTGCACAACTCTCTCTGGGCACCCTGCTTCACCAGCCAGGCAGCCCCAGCCTGCATCCTTGTTCCAGGTTCTTCCTTCCCAGCTGTGAGACTTTGTTCTGGTTCCCTTGTGTATCCCTGTGCTTCTCATTTGGACACATGATGAGCCTGCCCCAGGCACTGACACAGATGCTGAGCAGGACAGGGTCAGTAGGTACCCCTGTGGTACCTTTGTCGTGGGCCTCTGAGCAGACAACTGTTGTTCTGGGACTGTCCATCCCATCAGTTTTCCACCCACTCAGCTGCAACAGCCTCACTCGGATAGACCAACACTGCAGGAGAGCATTGCAAGCCCTGCTGTTGCCTTTAGAAAATGACTGTATTTAGCAATTACTGTTTTTGGAAAAACACAGCCTGAAGAGAACGTTTTATGTTTCACAGTTAACTTTACAAAATTATCTTTTCACTCTGCTATTTGCAATTGTACCCTGCCTTTAGTTGTTTCAATAAACTGTAGACTGTATTTTGATATCAGACTGGCTCTTTACTGGAGTAACACCAGTAACTGTCACAAAATCTCCTAGGATTTCTGTCAATGTAAGTGATATCAGTGTCAAGCTCTAATCCTTTCCCAGCTAGGTGACTCGGGGTAGCAAATGTTTGCCACTGCTTTTTTCCTGGTTTGTTGATGGGACCATGCAATGATTTATTTGTGGTGAAATTAAAATATTCTGATAAGGTTTGGGGTTGGGTGTCTGTGTGTTTCACTGAATTAAAGGTTTTGAGCCAGGCACTAGAATGCTTTTGATATGACATGTGCAGATGAGAAGAGGTGACAGCTCTGATTGCTGAGCAGTCCTACGGCACTTGCCTTTGTTCTCCTTGCTCTGTTTCCATATTGCCAGTGTAGTCAAAACCAATTGTTTCAATTAGCCCTTAAGAATAAAGCCATGTCAGTGTCTTGCATAAATACACTGATCCCTACAGCAATATGCAAAATGTCTCTTTTCACATCTCACAGCTTCTGTGCTGAATTCTGCAGCACTGTAATTAAGTCTAAGTAGACTTACAGAGTTACACTGATGGTTATGTATAAGTACATGTCCCTCGTAGCTATTTGTTCGAGGCATTCTTCATATCATTTAACTTGCTTCAATTATGCAGATTGGATTTTGCCTACTGATGTTTTTGCATGGTAATTTTATAAAAACAAACATGACCTACAGGATTTTCAATATTGTTAACTTAAGATCTAAGGAGATTTGACGTACAACTTAGTTTCTTTCCACTACTTTTTAAACTCAACTGCTATTACAATTTCTCCCTGCACTTAAAACTTACTTCATTTGTACTTTAATTATACCAGAGTAAGCACAGAAGATAATGAAGAAATAAATGAAGTTTAAAGAAACTTATTTTATATATTTTGATATAACTAACCTAAAAGTTTTGAAAATGAAAGTTTTAGAATGGTCTTCGTACAGAAAGAAATTCATTATTAGATTAAAGCGTATTTCTTGCCTTCGTCACACAAACTGTATTTTACAGACAATAGATTCACCACACTGGCTGTCTTTGCTCTTCACAAACTCTGCTTATACAATGTAAAGTTGTTAGATTCAGAAAATGTTTAGCTAAAACTTGATGACCGAGCTCAAAGGTATGTTTCTTGTCTGGTTTTGCTTACTTGAAACAGTAGGGTTTTTCCCCCATCCAGCATTCATCATCTAGATGTAAAGAAATCCTGAGACTAAAACAAACATCGCCCAGAACAACATGCAAGCTTACATATGTGAATTCTCATCTTCAGCCCCATTTCACTGTTAGGAGCAGTTAATTTCCTTTGGGCCTGGATTCAGCAAACCACCCAAACCAGTGAAAGCAATTCTGTTATATATTGTTGCCTTGTTACCTACTGTAATCCTGGATTTACGACTTTGTGCAGATGCAAAACTGAGGAAAAGCATCTGCAACACCTCATTATGCCCTAAAGTGCCCACAGTGTTTGCAGTGAGGAAGGAGCTCAGGTACACATTTTTGTGTGTAAGAAAGACACAATGTGAGTGAACAGCCCGTGGTATATGGGGAAGCAGCAAGAATGGGTAGCAACACCCACGAGCTCATCCCCTGCAGAGCTTCCAGACAGCAGGAGGCAGAAGGCGGCCTACACACTGCTGGCATGGTGGCAATGCAGGGGAGATTCCCAGAGACAACAAAATGACAAAGTACTTGCTCTGTGGGAACACCACACACAACTGAACAAACACCTTGGTGTGTGAAAGTGGAGCACCATAATGAGCGTGACAGTCGCCAGAGAGAGAGAAAAGGCTGGCCAGTGCTCTGAGGTAGATCTGTCTAGACCTCCTCCAGAGGACTTTTAAATGCCCCAAAGCCTGATTTTTGTCTGAACAAAACCTGGAATGTTTTGCTTCTAATCAACTGGGCACCTTTCTGAGCAGCAGCACACCATGTCACAGACCACTCCAGGCAGGAATCCTGCCCAGCTCAGTGCCTCTGCTGACAGTCCAGCCACCTTCATGCAGGAGATCCAGGCTCCAGAGTTCCTGCTATAACTCACCTGCTTGCAAAGCCCTGCTGTTCATAAGCCTGATCCCTCCACCACATGAAGTGGCTCTCCACTATCTCCCTGTCTCCACTGCAGAGTGGGTCCCACCTCCTTAGAAGAGCACAGCATGCCTTGTGAAGAAGGATACATGTGAAATGCAAGCATAACCTGCCAAATCTGATTTTTTTTTTCAATTAAAGTGTTATTGCTGAGTTGAATAATTTCACAACTCAAAAGCGCCAAAAAATATTAATAAGATATCAGAGGGAGCAGGGGAAGGGTTGACAGATTTCTGACACCTAGACTTGCTGGACATTGCCTCGGTCTCTTAGGGCCCACACTCTCCATACCACTGAGGTGACTAAAGCGAAATGGGTTAAACAGACACTGATGTTCTATCAAAGAGAAGCCAAACACTCATTAGAAGATTTCAGTCAGTCTCAAATGCTTCGTATATATATATAGGCAAGTCACCTACAACAGAGAAAGAAGTTAAAATGAACTGAAATTAAGAAACAGATGCATGAAGAAATTGAACAAACTGGTAGTAAAATGAAATAAAAGGTAGCAGAGGAGAGGGGGGGAAAACACAAGACTTTAAAAATGAAAGCACAATTGAACGGTAAGAAATTAATTGTGACTTATTCCTTTGGGCACACAGGTTGCTCTGTTTAGACTCCAGAGATAAACATCCATGTTCTCAAAATATACACAGGCATAAGAGGCTTGTTACCTTTTTGTAGCATCATGAAATCTTTCTTACAGAAGCAATAAGAAACATCAGTTTGCTAAACTAGTGTAATGACTACTTGAATGCACAGCTCTGGATGACAGCTATGTAACTTCCCCAGGCTTACGTGTGGCCAACAGTTTTCAAAGGATGCAAATGAGTAAGCTTTTCAGATTAATTCAATCCCATGTGACAATGATCTATGAAATGTTTTATACCTTACGGGGAACAGATACTAAAAAAATACCACCCTTGATGTGTTCTACTTTGTTTTGTTTTGTTTACTGCCTTTGCTTTTGGTGCCTTGCAGATGTTATTGTTCATTTTGGTATTTTTAAGGCACTCCTTTTAATATTTGGAATGTGACTTCCCTGCAGTGAATAGGAGTAAGAAGCTGTCAGTCTGACAGGCTTGCTTAGAGACTGTTCTTTTTCTGTGCTGTCATAGTATGCAAGATATGTGGAGCCACAAGAAAGCTATAGAAAAAAAACCTCCTCAGTGATGGAACAAGTCCCTCAGTGCCATTACTGCTGTTGTTTGTTGTGCTATTGTAAAGTTTCATTGTTATTGGTACTGGGCAAACTCAGAACAAAGCCTATCCCTGCTACAGTGATTTACAGTCTAAATCACGAAATTAGCTTCTCGTCACAGATCCTGGAAGAGCACAGGAAATAAATTAGCAGATGTGGGGGAAAGCTGAAAATCCTTCCTTGCTACTCAGTATTAGCTTCACGTCAGGCAAAGTCCATCTTTTTTAATGTAGAAGCCAAGTCAGAGGCTGACTGTCCAGAAATGCTGCTGCAGCCTTCCCTGGGTGACCAGCAGATCTCTCCAGGCAGCAAGGCAGGCAACAAGCTGAATTAATTCATTTCCAGGAAAGCTGAATTCTTCTGCCCTTGTGCAGCTCTAATGATTGAGAAATCCCAAATACAGGCATGTGTCCATCCTCTTCCAGTAACACAGGGCTGACAGCATAGACTCCATCCTTCTCATCCCTGTGTAGTTTGTAACACTACAGTACTGCTGGAACTGACCACAGGGGTTCCTGTCAGACACCCTTCTGCCAAAAGGTAGGATCAGCACTCCTGAGGAAATTTCTGACGATCTGTTCTACTGGCTCAGAGAAGACAACGAGCAGCAACTCCATAGCATCCCCAAAATCCTGTGACCTGCTTTGGCACTTAATCACTCCAGTCATTAGCATTTTCCTGGTTTCTAATCCCACAACTCCCCCGCTAAGCCTGTTACGTTATATCGCAGTAGCAGTAGAGGAGTTACACATCCTCTTTGCAGCTATCACTTAGAGAGATGAAAACTAATTTCATGTCTCCCCTCCATTTTCTGCTTCTCCAGCTAAAGCCCTGTTCCTCAGCTCTGTCCCCACAGGTCACGTTTTTGATACCCTTAACAGTTCTTGCTGCTGTCACCCTTGCTGGGATTCTTGCCTTTTTCTTGACAACAGGACACTGTTGACTCACATTCAGTTTGTGAGCCATTTAACACCTTCAGATCACTGCGACAACAACTACTTGTGCCATTAATAATTTCTATTTAAGGACTGAAACTTGTTTGAGTGTATCCTATTATAGCACATCCCATCTTTTTCACCCATTTTGCAAGTTCTCCGTTTTATTTCACACACTTCCTCCATTCCTCTTTTATGTGTCATAGTTCGTATCACATCCCCGTGCAGGGAGTGATGACATCCATCCCTTTTATGTTAGCACTCAAATCCATTATTGCTGGTCTTTAATTCACACATTTCAGAGAGAGTCTGAAGTCTGCAAAGAGCATCACAGCCGAGGCAGCAACGCTGCCCCCTGCTTTCCCTGCAGGCTCTGCTCGTGATCCCTGTTCCAGAGCAGCAGCATCCTTAGTGAAGTTGTCTATGGAACGGAACAGGAATGCTGCAGACAGTGATTTATAACGACTCCAACACTGTGAGAAGGAATCTGCAATACAAATTGGGGTAGAGACTTCAGCGTCTCTAAAGCAGTAGTTTGTAATTCTGAAGAGGTCTGAAGGGTGAGGTCCCAGCAGAGAAGCATTAAAAACTTGTCTATGACAGGAAAGTCAGTGATAGACATGCCTGACTAGAGAGTATAAAAGCAGAATAGGCACAAAAAGGTCCTGTAGACTGGCCTGACTCCCTTGATATTTCATTATTATATGGACTTCAGTGTCTTTCTAAGTGTGTCTTTTTAATATGAGAAACGAGTTTAAATAACAAAAATATTAGCACATTTACTGCTGCTCTTTAGGGCGTAATATTCACTTTGTGACTTACGAAAATTAGTCTTTTAGTTCTTCACAGCTGGGAAGCTGAAAAGGTCAAGTTGCACTGCTCTGAACTTTTCCCTTTTAATGTTCTGCTGTTGAAATACTGTGACTTTTGGTAAGAACCTAGTCCTGTATAAAACCCACAAAGCTAAGAACACTTGATCATTCCTTTGGAATTAATTAATTTCCCAGAAACCAACTAATACATTTTAGAAATAGCTGCAGGCAAATGTTAATAAGAGATTAATCTTTCATGCCTTTGAGAAATTTTTAGACAAAATGAAGATAGGTTCAACTTCCCTTTGGTTTCCAAATGTGAATAAGATCAACCAGTTTACATATTAACTTTTGTGATGAGACATATATCAAAAGGGAGACAAATTTTGCCCAGAGCAAAAAGATAATACCTTATTGTTAAGCCATTTAAGAGTAGTAGAAAGATAATATTTCAGTAACAAAGAAAATAATAATTATAATAACTATCTCTTTAGGTGGGGGTTTCAGAGAGCACTCAAACCTGCTTCTCTGTCTGAGACTTGCTTTGATCTCAGAAGTTTAGAGGAAAGTCCTTTGCATGCAAAACAGGCCACTTTTGATTAGCTTACAGCAGTGAGAGAGTCCTGCTCTCATTAAATGAATTAATGAAACGCTTCATTTCCATGAACAGAGAAAGAGGCCCCTTCTTAGAGGGCTGACAGTTTGTACATAGGGTGAAAATCAGGAGTGATAACTGTTAACACCAGCTCTGATAAAAATACTCTCCTTTCCCATCAAGAAAGAATAATCTTCCCTAACCTGCAAAGTATAGGTAGGGATGGTGTAAAATACACAACGTTTGTGTAATGAAATGTAATATGTAAACATAATATAATGTACTGTGAAACCCAACTCATGCAAAAGAGTTCCTCTCACAACACTGGGGCACTGAAACACCCTTTCCTTCCCCCCAGTTCCTGTATCATCACTAAAACAATAATGCCTCAGCATTTTATGAAATATTTGAAACTTCAGCACGTGTCACTCAGTGACTGAGTGTGGTCGATGGTCATAAAGTTGTCAAGCAAAATGGCTGCCTTTGCCTTATGACTATTTCATATGTGTGTATATGAGACTGTATATTATGAACAACAGCACTGCACCCTAAGGTTTAGCAATCATATTTCTCATTACTCTTGTCTCTTTACAAAGCTCATCCCACTGCAGAAAAATAAACATTTGCATTCAGTCTCCTCCAGAAATAAGATCTCTCAAACATCACAATGATGCAGGTGTTTAAGATGCTGACATATCATGTAAAAAAAAAAAATGGCTAAAATGATTTATCCATCAGAAGCAATAAACACAACTTCCTTGATTAGTGCAAGGCTGTGAATGCAACTCTCGTGCTACTGCTTGCTTTCAGTAGTTTCTATTCTGTGATTAATTGTTTACATGGTGTTCAGTGTTAAGCACAAGATAACACATTATTCTTAGCGTTATGACAATATTCCCTGTTGACATCTTTTAGCTGTCTACACTTCTTGCAGCAGACTTGGCAAACATTTCTTGAATATCTAATGTTTGCTCACTCATTCCAAGTACACATTCCAAGTACGATATTAAAAATTCAGCTGGGTGAGATCTGTAGATCCCATTTCTGTAGTACACTTGCTAAGTCTTCTTGCAGAGCTGTACATTATTAATTTCAGATTAATTTTACCCTCTGGCTGTACACATTTAATGGAACTCCCTGTACAAATACCTCAAGAAAAATGCTGTTTTTACAGTACTTTCCAGGCACATTTATCTAAACTGATAACAATCAAAAGCAAGCCATTGAAATCTATGCATTTGTCAGAGAAGTACTGAAACATCTTACAAAAACATATAAAAGAAGAGTCAAACGTGCAGACTATATTTCTGTCCTAGAGCTCCCATTGCAGGGAAGGCAGCCAATTAGATTTGCTGCTTCCCTAAAGCAGGATTGACTTGTGTGTCTGAAACATCGTAACAAGCCACGTACTTTTCCACTTATCTTCTAAGCATTCTCCCGGTGTGTGATATCCAAGTACAATAGAACTAATACCACATTCAAAGCAAAAACTGGATTGACCTTTCTAGTGCCTCTCAGTTCTTTGCCCCCGTCATACTCAGCCAGCTTTACATCAGAGAAGCGCAGGCTGTCTGGGCAGCTGCTTACACATTCGCTGGACATGTCACTGGCTCACACACTTCCTTTAGATAAATGGTGATTATCCTTTTCTTCAAAGAAAAATAAGGCAGCCCAAGAAACTGTCATGCTGTCATTTACTCTGCAATAACACAGTGCAGGTGCAGGGCACAACCATTAAAGATTGGGGTCCACGTGAGTACCTGGTGTAAACAGAAATGAGATATACTTTGATAAATTACAGCCAAGGAATGGGCTTCCATCCATTTTTTTCATAAAAGCTGACAATATTTTCAGGTTATCTGTTTGACAGGAGAAAAATATCTGCCATCTGCTAACATGCTCCTTACATCAATCAGGTGATCAGAGGAAATGGCAGAGAAGGGGAAGAGCCAAAGGGGTGTGCCTGAGGCACTTGCTAAGGAAAAAGCAGCCAGAACAGGAGACCGACTCTCTCCACACCGAGAAGTGGGCCCAAATTTGCACTGGGATAGCAGGATAGTACAGAAGAAGAGATACCACTGATGTGTGACAGGAAAACAGCCAGAGGACTGTCAGTGTCACGACATTTTTTGACTTCAGAGACACATAATACAGCAGTACAGCCACCCCGGGGGCTACATGGCCCCTGTGAAATGAAGAGCAGAAGAAGATGGGCAACACCATCCCCTCCAGCACTGGCACAAACCAGGCCCAGGTTCCTACAAAGGAAAGAAAGGGTGTGTATTTGAAAGATGAACAGAGATCCATAGAAGAACAGCAGAGTCAGCAGAGAAGGCACAGACATCACACACGTGTTCTCCAAGAACATCCAGTTTCCTCAGAGATAACAGCAAAGAGATAATACACTGAGTATGTCAGGTTAATATCAATCAGACAATCATCTAGTTAAATATTTTAAGGGAAAAAAAGTAAGGAAAATATATACTTAATAGTTGTTCAACAGCAGATGATGGGCTTCCTGTATATTTCTTAACAGGATAATGTATATTTTTAATTTTACACTAGGGAAAGTTTTCACACCTTTCAGTTCAAGAAGCTACAGTGTGGCAGGAGTCCACCTGCAGAGCAATAAATTCTTGTACTGCATGACCTATTTTGGCTGAAAGGATTTTCCTCTAGATCCATAACATTCAGGGGAAGGAAAAGAATTTGGCACCTCTCAGCTTTCACAGGCAGCTAAAAGGCTGTTCAGGTAATGCTGAATTCCAAAGAAAGGACATAAAAGGAACTTCTGAGTAACCATGGTAAAAGGGAATAGTAAATATCTGATACAGCCTTGTCTTTCCTCTGTCCTCCACATAAACACTCACTGGACCCAGTTTGCCTTTGTATATCCTGGTACATCTCCAAGGGAACCTCTTCTGAATGAGGCAGCAATTCTATGAATGCAAAACATCTCAGTTACAGTCTTGCCATGAAGAATGTGGATGACGGGCAAAACCTGAGTTTAAAAAGAAATGAGGATGTCACTGTATGCAAGTAGCCTTACTAGGTGAAGAGAAATAAAAACAGTGACTGGGGCAACTTTGGTTTTGTGAAGGCACTGAAAAATTCCACTGGTTACACAACATACAAGATAATTTCTAAATTTGGTCATTTATGAATGAGGAAATCATCTTTCTATCTGCAGTATTTCTTCTTGACATTGTAACATTGCTAAAAAATAATATACTAACAGACCCAATTTCATAACACTCAAAAAATGACAAAGTTTCAACAGTCAGAAAGGTCATCTATAGAAATCAACAGGTTTAGTTCTCAGTCCGTTTCCTGTTCAGGAACAGTTGTTCCCCAGCTCATATGAAGTCTCCATTCACAAAGTCAAGAGACAGCAGAGGAGACTTGCAGATCTTATTCACACAAAATCAACAAGCTCTGAGCTCCATCCTGCTATTCCCAAGTAGGTAAATTAAATAACAATTGTACTACCCACAGGAGCTACAGATTCTCCTCACAAGCCTGATGCCCACACAACTTCTGAATTTCTTTCACTCTCAGTGCAATGTATAAAAATGACAGAACAGCTTGAAGAACAGAAGTACAAAGTAGGTGTTAAGCATTCCTATTTATGCAATATTTCAGGTTGTTTTCCACCTAACTGCAGGATTAGCATTCAGGGCAAAGAAAGTGAGATAGACTTGGAAATCTGACCAGCTTTTTCTCCAGCTTTCTAAATGGCTGGAAGACTGATGAGGAGTCTGAGACCACAGCCATATGGACAGTAATGACAGTCTGTTCAGTGTCATCTTCCTACATTATTCTGAAACACATGCAGGTTTTTATAAGAAATTATTATCTGATTGCGGTCAGTTAAATAATACCCATGCCTGATAAGTGACAGAAAAATCAGTCTCCTTTATAAATTATTTTGCTCCCCTTTTGAATATTGCAAGATTCAATAACTAAGTATAACTCTATGGCTACTATTCTTTTCTGACAGTGAAATATGAAAGGGTATATTTTCCTCCATACGGATGCAGATTTCAAGGGCAGTGAATTTCATGCTTTTCTTTGCCAGAAAATTGTTGTGATCTGAATACATTCTAAGAAAAATCACCATGCTAGCAAGTGATTAAGAAAGAAAACATCCTGTATTGGCAGCAAACAAATAATAAAGTTGGATAGAAAATCAGCTTAAAGAAGAATTCTAATCCCCTTCTAAATTAAATAATTTAAAAAGGTAATGCCGGGGGGGGAGGGGGGAAGTGAAATGTAATCTGTTCTGGCCTCTTGCCCCCACCCATAACATAATTCAATTTACTGCCTCAAAGTTACTCTTGACTTTCCAAGGTGCAAGCAAGAGCAGAATGTACCTCTGAGCACTCAGGGTGAATGCAGCAGCTGGGAGCTGCCTGCAACCCTCTGTGTCCTCTGCACCACAGCACTGGCTGAAGCGGTGGTGAACCTGTCACAACTGAAGAGTTACGGTGGCTTCTGCTTGCCTTGCATTGCCAGAGCTTTAGAAGGGAATAACAGCGTATATCGGTCAAAGTGTTCCTACGGAAAACATGCAAAGGTGCAAAGACCACAGGGTGTAACACATGAGTCCCCACAGCACTTTGAAGATGAAAAAAAAATGAAAGAAAGGAAAGCAAGAGAAATCATGTCAGTAGAAGCTTGGAGCGTTAAGTTAGAAGAAGGCAACTTGTAGATCCTAGTGGTGAAATCTTCCGGCCTGTAGTCTTGCTTAGGCCACCTGCCATTCCAGACGAGCTCAGATCAAGTAAAACCTGAGTCCCAGAGGCTGTGCCACTGCTCCAGGTCTTACTGTGTCTTTGGAGACACTGGTTGCTGCAAGAACCAATTTAAGATCCTGGGCTGTGTTATTTGCAGTGGTCAGTGTGGACACCTAAGTACAAGACAGAAGAACTTTGCTTTGAAGTTGATCAGATGGTTGGACCAGATGACGTCACTTCCAACACAAATTATTCTACGACTTTAACAGCTGTATTTTCCTGGGTGGCTTTATTGTCTCCTCACACTGATTTTACATGTTTGAACCCTGCTAATACCTTTTATCACTTCATCATCACAATCCCATTCTTTCTTTTTCTAAAAAAGAGCAGTAGCTATAGCCACCACATCTCACTGGCTCCTCTTCTTGCTCTTCCAGCTTTTCTCATCGACCTCACAGCCACTGTTATACCCCTGTCTGGTAGAACAACCTCTGGCAGGTCACAATTACACTGTGTCAAACAGGAAAGGGTTTGGACCGAAGAGCTGAGATCATGCTGATAAACAAAACGTTCTCTGAGTCACAAACACTTCTTGCTCCCATTCATCTTTCTGGTAGAATGTAAAACAGCCAATCCGAGTCATATTTCTTCTAAACCCTTTCTACAAGGAACAGCTTAAATGGGACAAAGCACTTAATTTTAAAGATAGCTTTTTGTAAAAGTTAGTGATAATTTTTAGCGTGTTGGAACAATTTTTCAAAGACAGTTTTTTGCACAGATGCAATTTGTTGTACCACATATACAAGGTAGTGACTATGATCAGGAGAGAAGTGATTTGAGACGCAGGAGATCCAAATTGGAGTCTCTGCTCTGTCAGACTGTACTGCAGAGCAAGGGCAGCCTCAAAAGCTGAGCAACCAGTTTGGCTGCCAGATAGCAACATTCACCCTGGAGTCCAGTTTTGAAGAGGACTAGACATTTTGAAGGGAACTAGACAACCTTCTCATACAGGTGTACCTGAGGCTTTTGTATGTGCACACACACTTGGGGAGTGCATGTGTACACCCACACACGTAATTGTGAAGGATACACAGAGACAGACCTATTACAGAGCCAGCAATTTCACTCTGTTTCAAAATTATAGCTCTAAGCAACACCATCGCTCAGTATGTATCCCGACTGGAATGTTAATAACCTTGGAGTTTGGTCTAGTTTATAATCAGTGCAGCACAATCAAATTTAGCATGACTGCAAAAAGGAGAGGAGCATTTACAGTGCTGTTTTCCCTGGAATCTGCATCTGGGACTATAAAACTTGCACTACCTCATTGTGTTATCGTCTTCCAAAAACAGCTGTTCTAGAAAACGTTATCAAAATATCAGTCACTCGGGAACTCTGTTCCCTCCCACAATTTCACTACTAATGCATTTTCTTATGCTTGTTTCAGCAATGAAGAAAACCTGCAATACTTACAATGGCTCATTAAGGACAAAAACGTTTTTAAACTCATTGGTCACCAAATCCCACCAGACTCCAGAGCATGAATTGCTGAGTGAATCATTTGTCTACAGATAGACTGTCACTCTACCTAGAACAAAGGTGTGCATGGTACAGGTTGCCTGGGTAGGACTGAGTGCTGCAGAAAGAGAAGCAGCCTTCCAGAGTACATGTGATCCATCTGCACCACCTTCATTTGCAGGGAGAGAAAAGGCCTGAGTGCATTTGTCTGGGATAGGCAAAGGCTGAGCCCTGTTTGGATAGGACTGATGTGGACCTCATCACTGCTGTGATCTGAACAATCTGCAGTTCACATACACAGCGACAACAGGATGCCTTTGAGGAGCCTACTCAGAGGCTGAGAATTAAACAAGACTGAAGTAAACTGAAGACACAAGAAGTGTAAGATTGCTTTAACAGCTGGAAATTCATTTATTAAAGCATATGTTTGAGGGTGGCCAGCAGAAGCTTTTATGGGATGACCACTGACTCTTTCCTATGGAAGAACTGTGGCAGTTTGGAGCAGGTGAGCAGGTTCAGGAAGATCAACTGGGTATTCCTGGCTGAAGGGCTCAGACTTTGAAGGGAAAAATCCCATGAGAGGCCGTTCCAGGACTGCATTTCCAGAGCTTGCTTACAGCCCCCTGCACTAACAGAAATCCCTCCAGGTATATATGAAT
Organism: Myiotriccus ornatus; assembly: GCA_036023395.1. Lineage (NCBI taxonomy): Eukaryota > Metazoa > Chordata > Aves > Passeriformes > Tyrannidae > Myiotriccus > Myiotriccus ornatus. Next base: position 127,399 of record JAYRBT010000178.1, on the reverse strand, counting down.
TTCCAGTCAGACACTGCAAAACATGTCCTGTTCAGGAAGAAAGTTTCCATCTTCCTTTTATCACAAGCGAACTCAAAACTAACCTAGAGGGAAAATAGCCTTTTATTTTCAGTTGATTAGCTGATTAGCTTGTGGCATTCAACTATTTGTTCCCTATCGATTGAATACTTTCCTAAAGAGAGGTTTGCTTAAGAACTCCCTGAATGACTTTCTTAATTCAAGAAGTATGAGGTTGGTGGGGGTGGTAAACATATTGCACAGCACCAGAAAGGCCACAAGGTCCCAGGATCACTTCTTTCTTTTACTGGTAGGAACAGGAATTTCCATTATATGGGAATAGTTCTCAGGAAAAATATTTTTAATACTAACAATGTATATATAAAATGTCTTGCAGAACAGAGATACATTAATAATCTTCATTACCATGCAGGGAGACAAGGGGAATTTTAAGAGGCAGACAAGGAAGGAACCAGAAAGAAGTCTGGCAGGTTGGATTTACCTACTTACCCTCAGACTGTAGGAAGCTTAAAACACCCACTAGGACACTGGAAAGCACACAGCTGCTCACAGAATTCCCAGGCAGGCTGTTTTCCCTCCAGGCTGCTGGGAGGCCAGA
>JAYRBT010000178.1:78844-126683 GCA_036023395.1 Myiotriccus ornatus | reverse complement strand
AGGACACTGGAAAGCACACAGCTGCTCACAGAATTCCCAGGCAGGCTGTTTTCCCTCCAGGCTGCTGGGAGGCCAGAAGCCAGTGAGGCAAACACCTGCACCAAATCAAAAGTGTCATCGGGATGCACACAGTTCAATTTAGTCAAATCACCTTTTTCCGTTTTCCATTCTGGATGGAAGAATCCCACCCAGGGCTTCTTAGCTGCTTGGAGCTGTTAGTCTGCAGCTCCTGGAGTACCAGAGGCACAATTAGATCATTTCTAAAAATGTTTTGCAAAGAAGTGGCATTCCCTTTTCTTACTCACATGTCATTTCTAAGAATCCAGTTTCATTATATCAGGCCAGATACACATAAGGGGAAGTGTGAGCTGCTCTGATCTTGAATTTTTAAACGACCTTTTACTCAATTTTCTTTCCAATATTCTAGCAATGAGCTTATTTAAATGGAGTAGCTTATTACACTGCCTAGGACAGAAATAACATTAAGATGATATAAAGGTGAAATATAGGATGATAATCCACCCTAAGTAAGCTGCTGCGAGTCATTTAAACTAGGGGATGTTTTGCTTTTTTAATTAATTCAAAAAATATTACTTTTACAGCACTAAGTTTTCACTGCAAGTCACAATGATGGTACACTAAAACAGGACTGTGCTTAATAATCAGAGCTAAGGCTAAAATCTGCCATCCTCACCTCGGCTTGTACACCCAAGGAGCAATGTCTCCCTGCGGAAATAAGCAATTTGGGCTGAAACTGGTTTTTACACTACATACAGGATATAGCAGGTGAAAAAGACTTAAATAATCAGGAGGACCACAGACAAAATATTTCAAGCTATTTATCTAAACAATGTTCTTGGGAATAAATGGCAAATGAAGAAAAAGAATATTTTAATAGGCCTATTTCCCTCACCCAGAAAACATATTTCTATTTCCTCCTCAAACAAGAGGGATAATTTCATAGCACTTCCAAAACAAAAAGTCACAGTATAGTTTTCACTTTCCTAGTAACAAATATTTAATGTTGGCCCCAGAAAGTCACAAGCTCAGAAAAGGCTGTTGTTTGGATGATGTCATTTTTAAAACACTTTGTTGATTTTTACCTTCCAGAGTTGCAATTGAAACAAATTCCCAGTTTCATCCTCCATAGACAAGAACAAACACCTTCCCGAAAAATGGATGGAGTTCATGGTGAATAGGTTGTTCATCCTGCCCCATAAGACTTGCTCAGTCTGGAGAGCAAGAGTTGTGCTCCATAAGATGTGCTGTAAGCACCAGGTTTAAGGAATACAAAAACCCAAACCAAATGGCGACCAACAGCTCCAGACTGGGAAATAATGCCTCTACTTGCCCTTCACTGGATTTCCTTGGGCAAATACTGACAGAAAACTGAGACTTCTCACGCTACTCCAACAAACTGAGCTGGGGCAAAAATTACTGAGCAGATTTTAAAGCAAATACCGCAAATTGATTGATTTGTATATGCAAATAACTCTAATTCAACACCTGAAGCTATAGCAGGAAGGAGTTATGCCTTTCTGCGTATCCAATTCCAGGAGTCAACATTTGTACCCCTAGAGCAGATCACTCTATATGCAGAATGTGCAAGATGGCAAACACAGTAAGAGTGAAAGTCAGCGGATTATTTGGACCAAAATGGACTAATTCATGTTGCAGCAACTTTCTTCTGCACTCTCATATGCCATAAAGCACCTTTCCATAGTGAATGGGCACAAATGTCTATGAGTGCACAAATAACTTGGGGTCATAACTACTGGAACAGTAAATATCAGGCAACATTTTCCAGGATTATGACATGATTTTGAGTTTTTGACTAAATTGTTTCTTCACCATCTGTTTTAAAATTACCCTCACAGCTGACTGGTTTACTGACACCTCTCGCATTTTGTAATACTTGTTATCTTTAAAAGCTTTTATCTTAATTACTTACCCTTTTTTTAAGTAGGTCATAGCAGTTATCCATAGAAAAGGAGGCTGATAATCTCCATCAGCCATCCTAGCAACTGTTTCATAACAAAAAGTAAAAAATAGGCTGTAGGTAATGTCTGGCATCAACACTAACCTAGATGGAAGAGAAACTTTCAATTGGGCCTGTACTCTGTGAGGGACTGAGACCCAGGTGAGCAACCGACAGGGCTCAGACAGTTGTTTTGCTTGTAGTAACTTGCTAAATAAGTCCACAAAGTGATAGGGAGATGCAATATAATAAACAAATATATTTGGTGACCCCTTGTGAGACCATTTGGTTTTTTTGAGCACTCATTTACAATGGCAAGGAGTATCCCAGATCAGCACAGGGCACTCACACCTGAGTCTCCCCACACTTATGGGAGATTATGGGAAGGGAAACTTTTAAAACACATCTCATTTGGCTACACCACCTGGTTAAATATATAAGTTTCTTGTAAATATAAGTGATATTATTAATAGATAATATAAGTTAATTAATAATAATTTAATTGTAATATAAGTAAATGTATGTTTCTTTCTAGCAATATATGCTTTGTGTCAGTGAAGAGGGCTGCAGTATCTTGGGATACAAAACCTGTCAGCTTCCCTGCTCTGGTAGGAGGAGTTGCAGCATCCCTGGCACTGCAGTGTCTGCAGGTGACTCACACAGTCGGTACAAGAACTCCAGAGGGAAAAAAAAAAAACACCACACAGAGAAAAGAACAAAACTCAGCAAACCACTGTTAAATCCTTTCCTTCTCCTTAAAAGTTCCATGAAACCTTTGGTAAAAGATTACGGAAAGCAGAAGCCAGTTTTTATGCCCATTTCAAGCAAAGAAGACATCCACCCTCATCCTATGGAATGTTTCAGTCGATCTGTGCAGCAGCAGCTACTGAAACCCCCCATCAAACAGTGCTGAGTTCAGGGGAAGCTCTGAGATGAGAAGCCCTCAGCTTGTCACTCACCAGGGAAAAATAAACAATGGTCCTGTACAGCTTTGATACCCTATGGTACACGAAATACAGAAAATAACAGATCGTATCCTGGAAGTTCGGAGATGAAAAGAAATATATTTGGCAATTTGTCACCTTGAGAGGACAATATTTCTCTCCCCCATATATTTAGCAGTATTTCTTCTAGTCTTTTTCAAATTCAGGAAGATTTCCATGCCTTTCCACAGTTCCCTCGGCATATTTCATTGCAGATGCCAGGCGGTGTTGAGCTTAAATGTACACTTTTCCCCATCTCAGCCATTTTCTGCTACAGCTCATGGCAGAAAAGCATTTATTTCAGCTCTGTGCCACTGACACTGGGGATGCTTGTGTTAGTTCAGGGGATGGATTATGGCATCTTGATGACCTTTGCAGTTGTGTGGCAAGTGCCCGGCTTTCTAGGGGGAACTGCTCCTCCCCAGGGGGTGCAGCATCCTGAGGGAACCTCTCACCCCTCTGTAGCCATCCAGTGACTTCTTCACAAGGAGAGCAACAGGCCAAGGAAACTCGGGGTGGTAAATCTGGCAAAGTTTTCTCCTAATCTCCATGTTCTACATGCTAAATAGCTTTCTTTTTAATTCCTCTTCTTTTTTTAATAGTAACACAAGCCTGGTGTAATTGCTACTCGATAACACCCAGCACTGCCCTGATGGACACAGATCATGAAGGTTGCAAGACAGCAGTTTGTACATTAGTATAGAAGCAGAATAAAGAGAAACTCATCATGAATGATCTGAGAATACAAGCAGCTGCTTCTTTATACCAAATGTTGACTCTTTTTTAAGTCAATAAATCTTAATTTTGTCAATTATTTTAGGAGTTTTGTTAAGTTTTTTTCCTGTTTGAAAATTAAGCATTAATAAAAATTTTTAAAAATTGCTTCTTTATGCATAGCCCTGTGAAAAGCTTTGGAGGGTATTAAGTAAGTCCTACCCTGCAAACACTGCCTTACACAATTCCTGCTACTGGTTTCTTCTAATTCAAGGACAAGCAGCATGATTTGATTTGAGTAGCCAAACCCACCTGGCCTGAACTCTAAATACATACTTAGATTCACTCAAGCTCTATGATGAAATTAGGCATATTAAGCTTAACATATTAGTTTAACCCTGTACTTAGCATTTTTCTTCCTGAAGCCCTACAGGGTTCAAAACCCCTCAGCAAGATTGGCAGAACAAAACAACAGGGAACTGCCTTCTACTCAAGCTAAACCCCAACATGTCACTGATGGGAATGGAGGCAGCTCAAAATAAACAACCCTTCTATGCAGGCAAAGTCTTATTAGCCCATAAAATTTGAGCCAGCACTCACTTTATCCTATGTCCACTTAGTGCTTTTCGCTGAACCGGGATTTTTGTGGCAGTACTTTATGGTATCAGCTCCACTCTCATCCTATTGCCTCCCACCAGATGAGTACAGCAAGAGCTGGCCTTGTGCAGCCTTTGCAGTCGGGCTGTTCTCAGCACTAAGTGCCACCTCGTTATATATATGCGGCCTCCCAGCCTCGGTGCTGAAGGTCAGCGAGGAGGCACAGTCAATATGTAACAATCCTGCTGTATCAGTATGAACTTCCCTGCTATATTTCTGTTTGGAATTCAAGTCAAGAGAGAGGCACTGATTCACACTTTTCTTACAGTGCTGCTAAATTACTGCCATGCATTACACCACTAAACCTGCTGAACTCTCAGGTGCAGTTGCATTTTAAGAAAGCAGAAACTTCACCCATCAACAAGAATGCTTGCCATGACCTGGTGTCCTCTGCAGATGTGAGGAATTTGTCTGACATTTTTCACTGCCTTTAAAAGCCCATCACTATTTATTCTTTACTTTTCTGCACAAGCTCTTTTTTTTAACCTCTTGGCAACTACACAAGCGAACACTTTGCACATCCAAGTGACACTCCAGAACTAGATACTTACTCATTTCATGCAGCACTTGCATGAGCACTTGGCCTCATGTAACAGCCTTTCTAGTTCCAAGGTAGTAGGAGAGGACTCTACTAATGAAGGCTTCAATACAGTCCTGATACAAAGCAGAACATACCAGGGAAGTGGCAGGTAGTAACAACACAAGGTGCAGAAAGCCCTGAGTTAGTGTGACATGAGCCACAAAGTTCGTTCAAGCTGAGTGCAGCAGCATCAGCTCAGCAGGAACACAACAGGACAACCCTGGATCCATTCTGGCTCGCCATTTCTCCACTTGCAGTAAGGCAAACACAAGAGTTCAAGGGGTGAGCCTTGGTCAGACTGAGGCCAAGTGGGACTGCAGCATCGGTGCAGGCTGTGTTACGGTTAGAGAGGAGCCACCTACCCTGCCTTCCCTTCAGCACAGCACCTCTCACACAGGGACCAGCAGACACCGCCACTCATAGCCAGGGCAGCTCCTGCAGTCTCGACTTAGCAAAGCAGAGAAGCTCCTTTCTGCTGTGCCCCATGAATGAAATGAAGAGGATCACTACACATGCATTTGCCTAGAGTTCAAAGCAGGAGTAAGAGATAGCACTGTTATTTGTTAGATGGAAAGCTGGGACTCTCTATTATCTTAATATGCCTGACACATGTTTCACTTCTCCGGCCCCCAAGGGACACAGAAATTGCATACAATGAGAGGGAAAAAAGCAAAGCAAATGTATGTCATGATGACTTGATGTTGCCTTTTGCCTAGAGCAATCTAATATAATTAGCCATCTCACAAGTAAAACCTTTATGTTATATTCTTTCACCAATTTAAAATAAAAACTGTACATTAGCATGGGTAGCTTGTCATTTTAATACACTTTGATGTTTGCAAGCTTTGAAATATCATGTTCAAATTTGTATGCAAATCTGTGCTTCCAATTACATACTCATTAGTTCTTCTGGAACTTCATCCTAATATTCACAAAATGTTTATAGCTTCCTCTGTTGTTTTCCTGAATTGCTTTAGAATGAAACCCAGTATATAAAAAACAAATGAAGAAATCCATTACCACTCAGTAACTTTCTTAAACATCACATTTAATTTCTAAGGATGTCATAATTTGTCACTTCAAAAAAGTTCAAGTACCTGTGCAGACCACATCTGATAGCACATTAAAAATCATAGGCAAATGGCTTTTTTCTGTAACCTGTCAGCCTCCAGAAATGCTGATATCCCTTATCTACTCACCTGAAAAGCCAGCTGCCTTTATAACTGTCTTTAATGAATGTTTTGGTGCATATGAAATACCAGTTCACATCCTTATAAGCAGTGAAACTGGGATTACTGTCTAGACTTCGATGGAACAAAGCAAATTTACAGCAATTATGAACATGATTAATTTTTTGCTTAGTTATTTGCCTCCATTAAAAACATGAATAACATTTTAAACTCAACTGAAGCAGCAGCCAGACTGTTAAAAATAAATACACAAACCCCATTGCCAGAGAGCTCAACTTTTGGATGAAACCTGAAGCTCATCAGTAGATAAAAGGCATAACACGTAGTATGAGAGGAAAGAAGAACTGGAAGGGAGCATTAGGTCATCTGGTACCTGTCAGCACCATGCCCAGGAGTGATGGCATGGAAATGCTCCCAGACAGATGCTAGTTTAACCTGTTCCCACAGATCTCCCTTCTTGGAGACTTTACAATTTCCCCAAGCTATCTGTCACTAACAGATTTTTCCTAATGTCTACTTATAAACATTGTTTCTCTACATGATATGTCAAAGCCTGAAAGTGCTAAACTAACAAAGGAAACCCCCAGCTGATAATGTGGTAGTGTCCCGATTAAGAGGAAAAAAATTGGAAGGCAGCCACCATAAAAAATGAACAGTTAATACTGAAACTGTGCTGTACCTGTACAGGGAGGAGGAACTTGGCAATACAAGCCCGAGAGGCATCGCTTTCCCGGGTTCTGCATTCCAAGGGATACAGTCCCACTGCACTCCATAGAAATGCTGACTTTCTCAGCCTTTCTTCCTCTCTCCATTTGGGATAAAATGTGCAGTGATTAAAACAGGGAAGAATCAACAACTGCAGAGGCCAACTCCATCAAAATACAGGCTGGCCCAGTGTCATGCCTATTATGTGGTTTTGGTGCCACATAAGCAAACAGAACACAGGCTCACACGTCACTATTCACGTTCCCAGGCTTGAACACATAACGGGCTTTTCAGAACTAATCAATCTACAGCAATATGTTAAGGAGGGTTTAATGACTTTATATTAATGCAGATCTTCTTAATTAAACTTTTTCCACTAAGAAGCAAATCTGTGCATGAAACAGCTCAATTTGTTCCAGCATGCCAGCAGCATACGAGATGGGCATTATAGAAACACTGGCAATGCAGCTCTGCATCTTGCTCCAACAGAGCTGGTTCTCTTCCTACAGACCCTCCACAGTAATTCCAGTTCAGAAAGTGGATGTAACTCGGACAATACTTGTATCATTCTCTCACAGTTCAATATTTGAAATGCGCCAGGCTCGGCAGAAATCAAAGAGTTAATTTTGCAGCTCTTTAAAAATAAAATTTGGAAATTTTTCCTTTGCTGTGAAAGCAGTACCTTAAGGCAAGTCATTACCCAGAAGAGTGGGAACACAGTGACAGTCCATAGGACTATTTTCTGAAATCATAAACAGAAATATTTATCAGTGGTAACTTTAAAGCAGAAGACATAAAATAATTTTAGAGTCTTTCTGGATCCTTCTTCAACTGTAGGGTTGTTTCTTCCCTGAGCCATATTACTTTAGAGCTGGGAGATGAGGCCAGCTTGCAGGGCTACATCCCAGTCCCTCTGCCTGGAGCTGGCTCTCAGGGCAGCAATTTGGACAGGCACTGTAAAATTCACTGTAAAGACAGACAAATGCCTGCACACCAAAAGCATTACTGGGGCTGGTTCAAAGACAATGACTTCTCCTGGTCTGGAGCAGAGGCAAGGAGAGGTGAAGCCACAGGTCCTTGCCCAGTCTGTGCTATCAGATATTTTCATTTGTTTCAGACAAAGGCTCATTCTTAAAACAGGAAATATCTATAACTTGTCATATCAAAGATGTTTTCATATTTGAAGGCCCAATCTGAATAATTTTGATATATGAATAATATCCATGCCAGCCTTCCACCAAAGTTATAAAGTCAATTATTTCATTGAAAGACATATGGTTGTTCCTAATGACAGTCTGATTGCTTTACTGGAAATAGGAGCCAAATGATCACAGATTGCAGCATTTTATATTGCTACTTCCTCAGAAATTGCCCTTGGAAGTGGAAAGGTTGTTCAACAAGCAGGCCGAGCATTCTAGAGCTTGGAGTGCTTCCACATGTCCTGGGCACCTATGAGCAAGCAATTCTGGACAAGGTCCTCCAAGGCTGTCTGCACTTAAGTCCTGCCTTTGAAAATCCACCTAAGTGGATCTGCAACTTTATATACGCAATTTCAAGCTAAATGAAAGGAGACCTCAGTATCAAACCAAATTTATACACCAATGAATTCACCAGATCATCCAATAGAGAGTTATCTTGGAGAAAAGAAGAAGTTTTGTGTGTGGTTGATTGACTACATTAACACAGCATACAGAGAGACAGCCAAGGGGCAGAGAGGTGGCAAATACTAAGTAAAGCCAGAAGGAAGGGAAGACTTTTGAATAAATTTTCATTAAAAAAAGAAAGACTTATGGACTAATGTCAATACACACCCCTGACACAGAATTGGGATGTGTCCTGTAATAATCATGGTGCTGTGGTATAATGATGGTAATGGTACAGCAAGCAAAAATGCTAAATTTAAATTCAAGTTCACTGGTCATCCCCAGTGATTCTGGTAAATCCCCAAATCTCAGGATTGCGTGCAGATGCATTTCCACTCCTTTTCAAAAGAAGACAATTTACAAATAATTCATGTTTAGGATAAATGGAGAATGTTAGATATCTACCATCTCAGGGGGCAAGTCTGACATGTTTCAAGTTCTTTAAGTACAGCCCATGAATAACAAACAACCTGTCCACAGTTATCAAGCAGTGGGAGCAATACACCTCAAGAAATTAGGTTAGAGCTATCTTGGCTAGTAGCACAATTATGACAGCAACAGGACTGCTCACAGATAAAGCAGCCCCTCCTGTCACAATATGCTCCCTCTGATCACCAAGAATTTCATCAGAGATCGTTTTTGAGAGGAAGCAACTGAGTGGGAGAGTTATTTGAGGAAAGCAGAACTCTAAAGTATCTGCTGTGACATTATTCTTATTATAAAAGCACAAGTTTTGTGGGGTGGTGCCTACAGTGAGGGTTTTTCTGATTATATCCAGGTCACAGAATCGTTGAGGCTGGAAGAGACAATCCCAGCTCTCACAGCCTCTCCTCATCTGATCAATGCTCCAATCTCTTTATCATTGTTGTGCCCCTTCGTTGGATTCCTTCCAGACTGCTGATGAGTCTCTTGTACTGGGCAGCCCAGCACAGGACACTCCAGATCTGAGCTCACCAAGCCTGAGGAGAGGGGAAGGATCCCCTCCCTCAACCTGCTGCCTGTTGTCTTGCTAAAGCAGCCCAGAGGTTGTTGGACCCCTTTGCTGCAAGGGCCCATTGCTGGCTCTTGGTCTTGGTGTCCACCGCTTCTGCAAAGCTATTTCCCAGCCATTTTCCCTTTGCTGAATTCGGGAGGTTTGTGTCAGGTAAAACTGCACTCTGTTGTACAGACAGGAAACCGAGGAGCAAAATATCAATGCGGCATCTGTAACAGGGATAGCACATGAGAACTCACTGGCATCTCTCAGGCCAGAAACTGAGGACAAAAATTACCACTTCAAAGCAGCAGCCACCTGGGATTAGAACTGTGGCTGACGGCAGGGCATGGAAGTTTCTTTGTCATGGGTTTGAGCTCACATAATCCAGCATCGTCTGATTTTTTTATCTTGAGTTTACTTGCTAGCCTCATGCTTAGTTTGCTAAATGAAGCCAAGAAAAGTTCATCTATTCATTATTGATTAACGCAGGGAAAATCCAAAGGGTTATTCCTGCAGTATTTTCTAACATGTACATGGTTCAGATGAGAATATGTATTGACAGGGCAGCACATATATCTCCTCCTTATTGAAAACAAATTGGTTAGCAGAGTTAAAATAGCATCCAGTTGTATAACCTGTCCCACAGCACAGAGGATTACTCAGGATTCTCTTTCATACCTTGCAGCTCTGAACACAGCCAGGGCATCCAAAACAGTGGGCCCGGTCCAGCAGAAGGGGATACTCAGAACCAAGACATGAGTAGCACCCCCCACCAAGAACTCCACACACCTTTGTTGCTCTCTAATATTCCCGTTCTCACTCATGCATAGGTCTTATATCATCATAACCTTCTGGAAGATTGATTTATCTGTCCTCTGGAAGTTGCTTACTTGTCAGAATCTTGGCAGATAATCTGCTACTAACCTTGTCTGAAAAGTTATGGTGTCATTCACACACTGAGTTACAATTTTTGCACTAAAATAATAAAGAGTAAGGAGGTACATCCTTCTTGCTGCAGGTATGAGTTGAGTGATATGCTTACTCATAAAACTGGACAAAACAATTCCAGTAAAGGAATAATACTGCCAAACCTTCATCAAAACGTCAACCCCAAGGTCAAAAACACTCTGACAACAATCTAACAACATTTATCATGTCCCTCCTCGTGCCTTTAACTAGTTCACAGTGATTTGAGACTTCTCCCCAAAGTCAGTGAGTTCTCCCAGCGGAATCTCAAACTCCCTCTCTGAGCATGCTGTAGATTTCCTTTGGCTGTTGGAGGAATGGCATGATGGAGGAATGAGCGAGTGAATCCAACAGCAATGAGGTTACTAGAGCCAGTTCCCTACGCTTGATCGGCCTTTTCTCTCGATTCCATTAAGGGCATTTCTCTTCCTTTGTAAATTATCTGCCAGACTAGAGCCTCTCCTGGATCTCAGCACACATCCACAGCCACTCCTGCTTTCTGGAGCACTGATTTATGAAGCCCTTATTGGGATAGACTTAATCTATCACAGGAATTGTTTTTTCCTCTCAGAACCCAGTACAGCAGATGTGATAAAGCACCTGTATAATAGGCTTTCTACGCCGCTGATGCCTGAGGATGTGGTTTACCACACTACGTGTGAATTATGGCTTACATTCTGAGCTTAAGTAAGCCTAGACAGGGTGAATGAATTACCAAAGTGAATCGTGGAGATGACAAACACATGGAATACAGTGGCTCAAGCTCTTGCTGAAAGAAATTAATTGGTTTTTGACAGCAGAAAGCAGAAGATAAAGCTTGCGTTAGACTGTCCAAAGCAAATAACCCAGTACACTAAAACATTGAGGTGGAGACCAGGTGCTTTTTACATGAGACTGGCTCGTAATTATAGTTTCCTTTCCTACCTTGTCAGGTAAGTCTGGGAATAGTTGCTTCTGGGTTTGTCCAGCTGCATTGCTGTATTTAGTCTCCAAACCACTTTGCCCACGAGAAACTATCAAAACTTGTTTATGTGAAAATTCAAGGACAAAATTTGACCCTGTATTGGATTCTTTAGCCAAAGATTACATGTGTGTAACTTGAAATATTTTAATGTGCTACTTAAAATATTCAACAGCAAACTAATTTTTTTCCAACATTCAATTGAATACATAAATTTAACATCAACAAATGGTTTATGCATTGTTTCCATCAGTTTGCCTTCAAGCTGTACTCTTGGTAAGTGGAGTTTTTATTCAGGAAGATAATGTGTCTTTGTGTCATGTGAAAAGACAGACACACAAGAGAAGTTAATTTGTTGATAGTTCATCAGAATAATTAACCTGAAATACACGATCATTAAGGAATAACCTACTTTGTGCTGCTTCCACTACTGGAGTCACACAGCAGTCTTGCAACAATAACATCTTAAATACCATAATTGGCTTATCCTGTTTTCTGTCATATGATTCATAAATAAGATGGCATGCATGACTGATTAATTTGCAAATCTGCCTCCAAAGAAGAATTTTTTCACGATATGCAAAATATATTTGAGAATTGCTCCTCCCCCTCTCAAGAGATGACTGTAGAGTTCTGCGTTCTGGAGTAAAAGCAGCATTACTGGATGTTTGAGAGCTTTCAGTCAGCCACAAAGAACTGAAAATCAAGGTCTGATAGTTTGAAATGTTTCTAAATGAGGAATGGGAAACCAACTGCTGCCAATTCAACTGAAGTGACACATTACACTGAACCAATTCCAGACTTTGTGTGGGGAGAAAGACGTTTTGCATTTACTACCCTCCTCCTATACCCTTGGCCCTGTGTCAATTCAGGCAATAGTAACAACTTCCACTCACTAAGAACATCGCCATGGATGTCAACCCCTTCCTATAATCCTCCATCCATTAATTAACACATATGGAACGAGTTCCAGCAGTCTTGTCAATACAGCTTGAAGAAGGCACCTTTTCCAATTTTGTGCAATGTGTTTAGTATCACTATCTGTAATGATTTCACTAAAAACCCAAGACTCTGCTGAAGATTTCCTATTTATTACAAACCTCTCATTAAGATTATATAAATTGATACCAAATTATGTAATTTTCTCTGTGTGGCCCAAAGCACATGAAAGTGTGATAAGAGCAACATGGAAGCACTATATATTTGGTATTTTGTAGAGAAACAACCAAAGGGAGGTGGATTTGGTAGCTAAAAGCCTAGGGCAAAGTCAGATCCATTAATGGCTTCAGTTCATTTGTTTGAAAGGAACCTAATTGGCTTGAATGTGATTCAAATATATCTGATTTTTTTTTTTATTTTACCTATTTAAAAAAACCAGATGAGCTTAATTGGTAACTTACGCATGATTTCACAGCTTATCAGACTCAAGGGATAACAGGATTTTTAAAAGCTTAAAACCTCAACTTAACTCTGCTAATTGGCTTTCCAAATACATACATTATTTTTAAGAAGCTGTGCTAAGATAACTAGTTTTAGAATAAGCTTTCAGAAGTACCCAAAGTGAGTGTCTAAACGTGACACCACGAGTGGTGGTGGATCCTCTTCTGATTTTATTTTAGAACACCCTGGACTTTCTCTGATGTGTTTTGAAGCCCTGCTACTGCCCAGTGCTTTGGCATGGTTGAGCACAGGACACACAGCAGTGATGTATTTTCTAGCTGGTTCTTTCTCGAGATAGAACTCTGTTTCCCTCCACTGACGGATCTTTAAATCAATACACGACTTTTCCATCGAGAAAGATGATGAAAGCACATGAAAATCTGCTAGCATCTGTGCTGGGCTATACAGGTTTATCAAAAGATGTACAATATGCCAGCAAGGAAAGAGAAGAAAGCAGCATTTAAAAAAAAAAAAAAAACAACAAAACAAAACCAACAAACAAAACCACACCAAAACAAAACCCAAAACAAACAACAAAAAACATACTATTCTTTGTCTATTCCTTGTATTTTTAACCCATTTCTGCAAGGACCACAGGAAATGCCCATTATACTTCCTAAGCAGAATCTATTTCTTTCATTTGATTATGATAGTTTTTTGCTCAGAGGGTTCAAAGGAACTTAGAAATCTGCATCACTCACTGAAAATCCACAAAAAGGAGGGCAATGCCTTTCGAAATAAAAACCCCATCGAACTACCCACACCTTTGAAGCTGTTCCTCCGCCCAAGGTGTTCAAAGCCTTTGATAGCAGAGAACAGGATTTACTGGTAGGAAGCTCTGTGCTTCTTTATAATACATAGAACACTGGACTAGATGAAAACCTGACCTCTGAGACAAAGAACCAAGACTTTGGCTCTTTGGGGAAACACAGTGAATTGTGGCTTAGCCAGAGATGAGAGTGTTTGTAATCAGTTAGGCCTGGCAGAGCTGCGAGGGAAATACAAGGCATAGATGAAGGTTTATCCTCGGCTCCTCTGGGCTCTCTTCCCTGCACGTCACCTTCAGACAAATTATTTACTGACACACTTCTGTGAGGATACCACTTGATAACAGTTCTGCCATTTGCCTGGGCACAGCTCCTAGAGAAAAATCTCTGACAGGAGACCATAACACAAAGGTTCTTCTGGGGAAAAACACATCCCTATCTGAGGATCACGGAATTGCAAAGGGTATTCTGAAGTCTGTGGGAGCAGACATCCTTCTTGTAAAGGTATTCTTGAGAAAGGCTGAAAAGAGAAGGTCTAACTAAACCTGCTGCTGTGACATTGTTGAAATACATGGAATTTTTCTCTTCACTGTTGCTTAAATCTGGTCTAGATAGCAAAGTAAGACTATCCAAAAAATATAAGTATACTTGATTTGGTTTCACAGATCACCTTCAGAAGCAATAGGAACAAAGTCATCTCTTAAATGGGTAAGTTATTCTATACATACTTTATCTCTGCATGTAAGGGGTGGGTGACCTTATGGACAAAGTACCATAAAACACTTTGGACCCTATCCATCACATTAGTACTTTGGCATTTCACTACTCACAAAACCAAGCAAGTTGCCAATCTAAACTCAGTTGCTCAGTGACCTACTCAACAGAAAGGTCACTCATCCTCCTCAAATCATCTTCATTTGCACATCTGGGTCACTGTGATATTTATCAGGAGTTAATCATCTACAAGCAGCTGAGTTATCATCCATGAATAATAACAGCACTCCTGAAGCTTCATGACTTTAATTCCCAACTGTGCCAAACTTTCCAAAAGATTTGCATTTTTCCTACTTGTTCTTTCGTATCTTGGAAGGTCCCTTGGATTTGAAAGGATCTAATAAAAATGTTTTCTGCAAGGGACTTCTAAAACATCTTTGCTTCCTAAATAATCATGAATTATGTGTACAGATCCTCCACACTCATTGCTCTATTTTGCTTTAGTCTTTTTGTTCTAGATTGTATTAGTGATCTTCCTTGCAGGCAGTTGCAAAAGCACACAGGGATCCTACAGCTGGGCATTTAACGTCACTACTTCACTCTTAAAGAGACTCCTTCATGCCAGTTAATATTTACCCTTTTTATGTAGTTGTAGATTTAGGGTAGATTTTTTAATTCCTCCTTTATATGTTCATTTTATTTTACCAACTCACAAAGACTTCTAAAAGTTCTCAAAAAATACTGCCAATCGAAAGTTTATGCTATCAGCATGATTTTCAGCATTTTATCCAGCACTGTCTTATTATCTGAAATAGCCATTTCATCTGCCAGAAATGTCCTGATGTCACTATAAAATAAATCATATTTTCAAACCATATTCTTTACTCTTTTTATAAGCAGCTAGAATTCAAGTAGATATAAATGTATGCACTCACTTTTCTAAAACCTTCCAAACAACCCAATTTATCTCTGAAGTGTTTAAAAGTGCAGGCTGGAATATGTCTAAGAGCACATATATTGTCATTCAGAGATTGAAAATCCACTTTTTTTCTCACACTCACAAGAAAATAATCACATTCATTAAGTGGAGAAAAATTATTTAATGATAAGCCCCAGCAGCCTTTGCATTAAGCAGTGCCAACTCTTGGGTTCAGCTTCCTAAATAACTATGTGGAAATGGCCATTATTATTAGCCTTTGTTGATCTGTCTTTGCATTTATGGTTACGCTTGTACCATAAAAAATCAACATTACTATTTACATCTTTAATGTTCTCTCTGCCTTCAAAACTTATCCACAGGTTTCTGTTTCCTTGTGAATTGGGTAAGCACTTTAAATAGTCTTCACAAACTATGTATTTATCTGAAAGTGAATTTTCTTCTAAGTTTGCTTCGGTTTTTTGGATAGATTATTTGTTTGTTTTTCTATAAACTAGAAGGATATTAACCCAGACAAGAGAATCAATTGCTTTAGTACCATAGCAGTGTTGCTATTATAAAAGAGACAATTGTGGCTTCTGAGTGCATTTCCCATTTCATTTAATAAACAGGAGCTATGGACATAGAATTTAAGAGAGCACTGCCATGGTCTGAACTGCTACTGAAAGTCAGTCTCAAAGCCTTTCGCAGGCCAAACCCAAGACCAATTTCAGGTTTAATAGACTGTCTCTCAGGTAAAGCACATTTAAAAACTCCTTTAAAAATGCTTCAGTTTACCTTCTAACTGCCCTAACAGAACAAAAATGGCCTAATCCTAGGGCAGAAGGCTCAGTACGGATCTTTTTGCAGTATTCAGAGCCTAGGCAGTACACAAAATAACACACACCCTCACAAAAGGCTCAAACAATCTGTCTCACTCACTGAAGCACTTGGAAGAGCTGTAACTAGGACAAAAATAGATAGACATTGATGTTCTAACTATCACTTCCTTCTAAAATTCTGTGAAACTATCTTCCCACACATGCAATCCTAAAACCAGTATGATTAATGTATTCTGTCTGCATATCAATTATTATCTGACTGCAGAAACACCCTTTTGCCTCAGCAGCAAGGCAGAGTCACCTCAGTAAAACCCAAGTTCAGCCCCGCAGGCAGTGCTTAGTTATCCCAAGGGATTAACTGGTCCCACTGCAGCACCATTGAGCAGGACCTGCAATCCCCCTTCCCCAACACTGTACTTATGACCCTCCTTTCCTTCCATCAGGATTCAGCCTTGCTCAGCAGCAGCAGAAGGATCTCCTGTATGGAAAAGCACAGTCCCTCCTGCGCCCCAGCACATTGTCAGGACCAGCTGAACCAACCCTGCAGTCACTGAGCTCTCTAAGTCAAGCACATACGAGTGAAAACCTTGTGTTGAAAGACTCAGAGTAAGAAGAGCTCAGGAGTTCAAAGCCTAAGAAAGGACTGGAACTGATTTTTAGTGTACATCATGGACAACAGTGGTATTGTATCATTAAAAATCATTTTAGCCACATTACCATAGTAAAAAATAAACTGAAAATATTTTGTAGTTCCTTGTGCTCATTTCCTGTTGTGTTTGTTGCTGCTTGATTTGAACAATTTAGTAATTCATAATTAGTCTTTCAGCCTCAGAGAGAGGCAATGTAAACGGCACAAAATAAATACTACAGCAGAAGGACATAAAAGTAACATTTGTGATATCACTGCTGGAAGGGGTTATTTTACTAGATTGGGCTTTTCTTAGTTGGTATTTTTCATGAGTTACTTTAGAGTCTGTTCTCAAAATTTGTTTTCTGTAGTCAATCTGTTGCCATAGATGTGAGCATCTCCACTTCCTTGCTGTTTCCCTGCTAGAACAAGCCTTAAACTTTCAAGAGTTTATGATAACATAAAGCAGAACAGAAAATCCAATATAGGTAGATGTTGTAATTGCAAACCATTAACCTTTCACAGATCTGTCAGCACTGAATATTTAATATCAGTGCCTGTCAGACATTATAGTTTTGTGAAAACAATTAGTATTTGTACAATATTATTACATACAAACATGAAAGTAATTCTCAGAAGTTTCTGTGAATGGTTATGAATTAGCAAACATAACACTCCTCAAATACAAGAAGCACGTTCAAATGCAAGCCATTCCTGCAGTGTAACTTTAAGAGGTATAAGCAAAAAGCAGAAAGAAAAAAAAATCCAAACACCTTCTAAGGGCTTATGGTTCAACCTCCTTCTACAAAGTCTGAAAACAGAGCTGTACCACTTTCTTAAGTCAGTTAAGCAAACTGGGGTTTCCATGTAGACAGGTCTTGTTTCCATATGTGATGACACATGTTACTTGAGATGGGAGCCCTGGGAGAGGACACAGAAAACACTGCACTTCTGGTAACAGCCCAGGTCTCCTTGGGAAACGCTCTGATGGATACACTGCCAGGAGGGACCTAGATATTGCTGACAGAGAAATCCCAGAAAGAGCTCCCCTTCCCAAAAAGAGAACCTAAAGATTTTCAAACAAAGTGTCCAAATACTGGGAAACAATTCTCCAGTCTGAACACTCCATCTATTTTCTCCCTTTATTTTTATTTTTTCCCTCAGCTATTTGTTTGCAGATTTCCAGATGAGCAGCAAGAAGCTGCAGCAGTTCAGACATATTTCCTTACAAAAGTCTGATTTACCTGTTCGATGTGGCAATGTACTCTGAGCTGAATTTCTTCTGCTGCTTTCCTTATTTAAATGTATCAACAAGCTGTTTCTCATCTATATTTATAGAGCAACAGAAAATAATGGTGTAGCTCTTCCACTGAATAAACTAAATAATAGCAAGGATAAAAATATAGATGGCAGATGAATCAGAGACTGCGTGAACCCCTTGGTTCTAACTGAATATTGACTTGATGAGTCACACCACTTCATTCCAAGGAAAACCCCACAGTGAGAGAACAGGAGACATGGAGATCATGCAAACGCAGAGCTTGCTCTTGGCAGACATTTCTCCCTACTCTCCTCTCTCTGGGATGGAAATGAAACAGCTATGGATTTTAGATGCTTTAGAAATTTGCAGTTCGAAAATCTTTCTCAATAACTAATGTAAACAATCTTTGCTCAAACTTAAGGGTATAATTTCTTCCTATATTCACCTCAGAAATGAATAACAAATATTTCTTTTTTGGTTTTTCTTCTTTAGCCATTTAATATTTGCAGTTCTGGCATGCCCCTCTTCTTCCTTCTATCTCTCTCTTTTCCCCTTTCTCTCTTAAACCCTTTTTATTTCTCTGGGCTAACAAAATATGGACTAATATGGACAATTCAATCACATTTTCTTCACAGAATATTGTGGTTTAATATTAAAATAGTCCTTTAAATAATTTGCTGACTGTACAGAATAGCAATAGATGATCTGAAGATGTAAAATCTCAAGCTTCATACTGAGCTGAACTGTACAGTTTTGTTGAAGCTACAGGGCTTGGCAGATTTAACCACAGGCTTCCAGAGAAGCAGTGTTTGCTTGAATATTTATGGAACTCTTTGGTTCACACCCATTGGATGCCCTATTTAAAACACTTATCTCCTGGTCTGTGCACTGCTGGCATCTGCATTAAAACAGGGAATTTCAAACAGCTCCCCATACACAGGAATGCGCTGGGACATCATCACTTCTGAATTATTCCCATCTAAAGCAGGTGCACATCATGACAACCACCTATACTCTAGAATAAACTTTGGCAGCTGTGTTGTTTAAGATCATCCTGAATAACAGAGCTAAGCTACAGGAGAAGAAAAAATGTGGACATTTAGTACATGAGAATATCTTGCTGATTTAAAAACTCGGTTTTATTACATCCTACACTGAAGGAAGCCTACCAGTGAATCCTGCTGGGTTCACTCAATACCTCTGATTATGCAGGTTTCTTATTTTACCTGTCATGCTAGCCCTCAGCTTGGTCTTAAGAAATGTTATCACCATGCTGTAACTATGCTGCCTGTTGCTGTGAGAGCCAGCATGTAGGACATTAATCCCTTCTGTCTGTCATTTATTATCTCTAGATTTAAATCCTGAGTGGAGTCATTGTTTCATAAAGGCACTTTCCTACCCTGTAACAGCATCAGAACTTCAGGAAAACTCCAATACAGCCTGGAGTCCCTGAGGGGCAGCCTGAGCTACCTCTTTGCCATTTGGATTACAAGGTGCCAAAGGTCCAGGAATAAGGCACTGGCTGAACATTGTGTTCTGGGCTCTGCCACAGGAGACATTTTGCAATGGCTCACATCTGTGCTGTGGGGGGATTTCCTTTTTATGTCTTACAAGTATAGAAAAATCCTTATTTTCATCTTTAAAAATAAATTAATAATAATAAAGAAAAACAAAGAAAACTGTTTCAAAAAGCTCATGCTCAGAATTGGTTTTTTTTTTTCCCCCCCACGTACAAAATGCCACAAACTGGGAATTAAAACATCAGGCTTTACTGAATGGCACAACTGAATTTAAAGTGCCCAGAGATATAAAAGCTAATTTCATTCATGTTCCTTCACCCACTTAAATGTACAGTGAACAAATGACAGGGCTTCTTTAGGGAACACATTAATGCTGATCCATAATCTTTGTTTCAGTTGAGATAACTGACTCTTCCATTTCCCCCCTTTTTATTGCAGATACACAATTTGTTTTGTGGGTTTTTTTCCCCCCTCAAACCTCTTAAACAAAAGCCTCAGCTCAGATGAAATTTCTCAAGTTCTGAGGAGTTCTACCTATTACTGAAAAAACAGAATTTAAAACTGCTTATCCAAGTGTTAACCAAATTCCCCAATCAATCTTCTCTTTTCTTTCAGAATCAGTCCTTTTTCTCCTATTTTTTTTCTATCAAAGAATTCCATTATTGTATCAAAGGTATGTGAAAATAGCTTTCACAGTGTCTCTCCTGCCTTTATAGCAAAACTGCAGATGGCTCCAATTCAGCCCCTGCTAAAATAAAAGAAGGTAAACTGCAATACCCACATAATTCCACATGAGCAGAAAATGGCAGTTTTGTTTGCTTCATCTGCAAACCTGCTGGTACAATTTCATATGCATACAGATAATTAGGTAATCCTTTTATTTTACATCTTTCATAGCCCTTCATTGTTCCAGCATTTTCATTGAAAACAGATGGTAATCTCCATCAATGAAAACTGCATTTGTTTTATTATTATTATTTTCTGTTTAAGAGGCTTGTTAAGATATGCTGTGAATCATTTAAAAGGCCCGTATAAGCCAGATATATTGACATTAAAATAAAAGCAAGACCTTTTGCTTGCAGATAGTAAGGTAAGGTATTAATATTAAAGTTGATTTACTGAAAGGCTTAACATATATGACAGCCCAAATCAGCTAAGAGAATGAAAATAAATTGCATTATATTGTTTGTGAAGAGAGCTGACAGAGGTAAAAACATTTTTACATGACAGCTCTTTAAAAAAAAAAAAAGATAAAAGAGATTTGGTTGATTATCTCCATAGCATTTTGGGTCTTGTTCCAGCAGTGACACAAGTGTAAGGAGGAATAGGAAAGGCCAGAATAAGTGAATGTCCTTAGGGGATAATGGACTCCATTGGCCAGGGGAAGAAGGAAGCCCTTACTGTGATTAAAGTCTCTTACACTGCTGCTTCTCCTGCCATAATGGACCAACAGTGAAAATTCGCATTAAAAACCCACTCTTTTATTTACTGAATGACATGCAGCTCTGCATGTAACTCATAAGGCAAATTCTACACTTTTCTGCAGAAGTTTCTGTTTAAATTCATCATGCTGTACTTTTCTTTGATCATTTTATCATACTCATGTCCTGAACAACCTATTGGTAGAGAGCTTAAGAGGATGCAGGAGGAGGTAATCAAAACTGAATATCTATACGCAGTTATGCATACAGTCCAAATGTAAAATTCTGTCTCCAAACGAGTAACAATGACACTCTTTAAAGGATTTAATCCCAGTAAGATGTCAGGTGCCTGCTGGGAGCTGGCATTCAAAGAGGAGTGGCTGTGCCACCCGCAGCTGAACCATGTTAATAGGAGGGAGAGGGATCCTAAGGGACACATGTGCTCCTGGAATTATTACCTATCTCAGTCACTGCCTAATGGGAGAAGGGAATCATTTTCATAATGCTACAGAGATTTTCTTCTGAAGGGTCTGACTGAGTACTCCAGGGATTCAAATGATCCATCTACATCACCCCTCTCTTCTGGGAATAAGGAGAGAGGCTGCACTGAAATCACTGAGGAAGCACGGCAGAGGATGGCCTTTAAATAACCAGTGAGGGCTGAGGATGCTCCCTCTCTAGTCGAGTAGACTTCAGTCTCACTGTGGCTGTAACACTAAGATTCTGAATTAGGATATTTAATTTGCATTAAATAACAAATTCACTGTATTTGCTTCTCCTCATAGCCCATGGCTTTGTAAGCTTTACTCACACTTTAATTTAAGACAGACTCTCAGTGTAGGAGTAAAATGTGATGGTGAGTTCCTCACTGGAACCTGCTCTAAGCAAGTACGAGGAGGAACATCAGACCCATGCGCTTCGTGTTTCTGGCTTGTAATTCTATTGAGAACACTAATGTTAAAGTTTTCTTCTTGAAAAGAAAGAATACCAGTTCTTTCAGAGCTTTCTTTCATCTTATCAATCCCATTATTACTCCAGGCCACTGTCTTCTGATACAGGTGCTTCAAAAAACCTTTGAATTAGAGTTCCACAGAAGAACATAAACCTGCCTATGAAATTAAATAAACCTGAGGATTGTGTACACTTGTTTTCTTCCCTGCTATTGCATGATTAGTCGTTGACTTTTTGTTGTTTTCCCCCATGAGATTTCAATACAACACATTTGAAAATATTATTTTTGCTCTGCTCATACCAGATAAAAAAATAAATGCATCTGTCAGTGATTTTTATTCAGTGTCCTCCTTCCATTAAGATAGCTCTGTTGTAAAATTATTATTTTTTTCCTAGTGTTTCCAGAGTCTCACTCTGTAGACATATAAGGGAAGAACCACAATGAATGTAGCTTAAGTGCAAAGAATTCTGTGTAAAAAATGTCATTTTCCTGCTAGATATTTCTCAGAATAAAACTCCTCTGGCACAAAGCTTAGTACAGAAGCCCTACTTTATCCCCTCCAGATCACTGGGCAGGAACAGCAAGTTCCATAGGTGGATGATCTATTTTCCAACTTTCCCAGCTTTTAGCTGGAGATGCAATTCGTGAGCAAACTCCTCTTTCAAGGAGCTATAGAACACTGGGGTGGAAAATGCCAAATCACATTTTTTCTCAGTGGTTTGCCATCATGGAAACCTTTAACACCCTGGAGTTCCTAAGTTTTCAGCTACCTGTTGGGTAAACTTCCAACCCAGATAATAGCAAATAACAAGTAGTTGTTTTTTTCCAATTCAGCTTCTTTTGCTGTAGAGCTAAACGTTCATATTTTCTCTCTTTTCCCCTTTAGCAGAACATATAAAACCATTCACGGAGATCACAGTTAATAAAACCCCCAGTGGTCACACACCAGACATGAGTGCATCTCCTGGTCTTCTTGCATACTTAAATTCAGTAGGAATTTCAGGCTCCTCAGGTTTATCCAGCTGTCAGCTCAGCACCTCCACAGCCCTCGCCCACATCAGTGTCCTCCTGGGTACCCTCCTGGGCTGTCAGTGCTGCACGGGACCCCACAGCTCCCTCTGACCAGGGCAAGGCTCAAATACTGGGAAGCAACACAGAGTAGCAGCAGCAGGCAGGCAAGATCACCCACAAGCAATGTTGTTTACATAATTAACGTGAAATTTCCCTGGCTTATCTTCTTTCAAACTTCAGACTGAGCCACTGTATACTATGAGAGGCTTTAATTACATTGTATAAGGATTTTGTTGCTCCTTCTCTGGGGTAAGGAAGGGGAGGGAGTTATCTTTCCAGCAATGCTTCTTATCTCACAAATACATTTAACTACTAACTGTAAGATTGCTTGAAAGAATACATTTTATTGTGTCACTTAGGAATCATCCTTCTGTTGTGAAGGGAAGGAGAAGAGATGGGAAGGGTGTTGGAGATGCCATGTCCAGAAAACATTTCACTACAAAATGTATTTTTCTTTACAAGAGGAGAGGATTACAAGAATTTTGTTCTACAAAAATCTGCCTGAAGCAGAATTTCTGTGCTACAAGAAGGTCACAGATGTAGACACTGATAGTTGGCAAAAGAGAGGTTTTGCTGGAAAGAGAGGAAGACGCTGTTTCCAGAAAACCACTGCTGCTTAGTTTGACAGGTCAAATCCAACCTCCCTGCACTGTCCTTTGGAAAAGGTTGGCCCTGCTTTAAGTTCCCCCTCATTAGAGCATCTAATCCCTAAATCACAGCTACTGCAACCTGCCCTGACCCAATGCAAGCACTGTTAAGGGTCTCCCGTACTCAGAAAGTTAAGGGAAGAGAAGAGAAAGGAAAGGGCATGGAGCTGGACACCTGCCTGGAAAAAAATCATTTGTATGCAGAAGGAACAATTCTAAGCGGATTATTTTGCCTCCAAAATTGATCATGTTTCCAGTAACTTGATTCCAGGTAGTCTTTTGGACTTCCATTAGATGCAAAAGGAGTTAAGCAATAGTGTTATCCCTGTAGCAGGATGGGGACACCATCTCTTTTTATCTCTCTCATATAGATACCCACCCACGGAATTTTTAAGTTCTGAAAAAATTTATAACAGCAATGGTATAGAATAAATTTATATGCACACACAAACACACATTGTGTGTGGGTAGAGAGATCATGTAAGCATCTGATGTTCATCTCACAGCTGAAAACTAGAATACCATAAAACTAATATTATTAGGATGCCAGATACTTTCTTCCTCTGCACCGCACCATGAGAAAGGAAAAGAAGCTCTGGTGGAAGGAGCCAGACACCAAAGGAGCCAGCAGAACAGAACAAGTGTGCTTCTTCCTGTTCTGACAGCCCCCTGACACTGTGCCAGGCTCTGGTGGCTCACAGCCCAGGACTGTTTGAGAACAGATGGAATATAGCATGTTCCTTTCTGAAATTGAGGAAAGTAAGGGAGAAGGAAAGCAAAAGGAAGTGAAGCTCAGATCAGTACTTCCTGACCTGCACTTCCTCTACAGCGCTTGATCCAGAGCCCTTTGAAGTCTACAGGCAGAGCTCCACTGAATTCAAAAGGATTTGATTCAGAGCCCTAAGGAGAAGGGAAAAGTGTGTGGCACAGCGGAGAGCTCACTGGCATCACAGCTCCCTGGGAATGCACAGAGCTTTGCCTGGAGCTACGTGTGCTTATCAAATGTTCTCCTTCCTTGGATTGCCCTTGAGACATGTTCCATCCAGCAGGACCCGTGAAAAGATTTAAAATACAATCTAATTTACATATATTTGATGGAGAACATAAGTGTTCTTCCAGAAGATTTGTGAGTCAAGTAGTGCTTTTCCTCCCCCTATCTGAAATAAAAGAATATTTCCCTTTTTCCTGGCAAAATGTTTCCTCATGAACATTGTATTAACTCTGTATACTAACTGAAAATTTGTAGTGTTGTCTTTTTACTTTTACTGAACAAAGTTATTACAATCAATTTTTCCTCCCTTAAGACTGGTCTTGCTGCGCAACAACCATTCCCAGTAACTCTCCAAATGCACCTTCGTATCAGCATTCTATAGCTAGAAAGCATTTCAAGTTTTCCTTCTAAGAGCAATTTACTTTGATATTAAAATGTCCATCAAAATCTCTGTAACTATAATCATTATAAAGTTCCCAATATTTATATGGCTTAACAATAAAAGAATTTTTATCAAAAAAAAACCAAAAAAACCTATCATTCCAAGTACCTCCTAGCCCAATTTTATGTGTATCATATGGTTAAAATAGCTCTCTGGAGTTTCCCTCATTATTCTGTCTGGAAGATAACCAAGCAATACTCTTTCTTCACCACACTAAAATAACCACACAACCTGTGTGAAATGCACTCAAACAATAAATTACACAGAGAATCCGTTATGTATTCAAACACCCCATGCTCTTCCATGAGCAAGGTTGTAAGCATGACATGGTGTGTGCATTCAGCTCGTGGTGCTTCCAGAGGACTCCATGCTGCTCTGATCCACGCATTGCAGGGTGAAGGCCGAGAAAGGAGGGGGAAATTTATAGATTCAGGTACTTGCCATGAAAGCTGTAGTAAGGCCCTAAAATCTATAGGATTCTGTTTGCCCAAATGATTAGAGGAGGTTTTAAGAGTTATGAGAAATGAACACCATGTGAGAACAAACCAAGCAGCACAATTATATTCAATGGAACAAGAGCGGAGCAGACAGCACGGCTCGCTCGGTGTTCCTGCACGGACTAACACTGGAAATGTCAGATAGACATGCAGCAAGGGCTTTGGAAGGGTCCAGTGAGCTAAAGAAGAAATTAAAATGCCCTATTTTAGAATATGACAAAGAGAAATGTTTGATCAAACCTGATGGTATGGCCTGCTTACAGATGAAGTTTGGGCAAAGGGAAATCAAACGCCTCCAAGGCTACCAGTCAAGCAAAAAATTACATTAGCTTTACAGCCTCAAGCATATTTGTTAGTATTTAACAAATTATGTGCTTCATTTAAATACCATTGCTGGTAGCCAAATAAATTAAAATCACCTCATTAGGCTTTAAATCAGTGAACTTAAAAAATTAAAAGAGGTTTTTCTTACCTTCTGCCTAGGTGTCCTTCTGCTTGTACAGTCAGTGCCAGTAGGGACCTGTCATGGAGGCCTTCTTCTGTATCACTTGTCTCCAGGCACCCCGAACCTAATGGATGTAACGAATGACAAGGCACATGTGATTTCAGAACATTGCCACAGTTCTAAAATCAAAAACGTGATCACTGTGATATCTGAAATGGAACAGACTGAAGCACTTGCAGCTCTGCAGGCCCACAGGCTGCACTCTGGTAAAGACAAAGGAACAGGCACAAGTAAACCCGTAGAACCGACTGTATTTCCCCAGCAAGCTGCAACAAACCCAAGGAAAGCCCTGCACAGGGGAAACAGGGAGGAGCGTGGACAACAGCTTCTGCTCTTCTCTTCTCCACCTCTCTTGTGGTGTGACTTTGGGCAAGCTGTTTCATTACATCATGTGTTGTAGCTAAGTGCTTCTGATATGGAGGCAAAGACACTCTAAACTCAGATTCAGATTGTCCAATTTTCCCCTAAATTCCATTGTAAAATATTTTTTGTGATAAACATTTCTGAAGGTCTATGGCCAGTCACAGGTGTACAAAAACTGAGGTAAAAACGGGCTATTTGAAAGCCTTTAGTCTCTTTTGCCAAGTCTTCAATTTATGGCAAGGCAGAACACAGTTTGAGTCACAAGTTACTCTCAGTACATACGACCAGCGTTAGGGTGTCTACCTTGTATGATCCTGCTTAAAGAAAAACCCTTTTCCATCAGGAGGGATAGGAAACAAAGGCACTTGTTAAGTATTTGCAACATTTGACCAGCTCCATTGATGAAATCATGGAAAATCAAGGAAAGACAAATTCTTTTTTTCTTATTGTCATGGGTTTGCCCATGGGTTTGCCCAACCCCTGGGGCTGAAAATAGTTTTTTCCAGGTGGATTCTTGGAGAAAAAGCCAATCAAAAGTAAAGCCTCTGCCAATTAAGTATTTAAGAAAACAGAAGAGAAGCCTGCGGCACAGAAGAAATGGGAGAGCCAGCGTAGCAGCCAGCCCTGTTGGGCCTGGGTGTGTGTCCCCCACTCCGGGCCAAGTCTGGCCCAGGCGAGGGGGACCAGGCCCACCTTCTCTCCTGTAACAGAGTGGAGATTAAAAAAAACTTTAGAGAAGGACTGCCTGGACAAGAAATATTGCAGGAAGGAATTCCAGGCAGAAAGAGAGATAACGGAGGATCCGAGGTCAAAGCTGGCAGCTGGAAAGAAGAGAGAAGTCGCGAAGGGGGGGAACTTCTTCTCTCCCCCCCCCCCCACCCTCTCCCTCTCTCTCTCTCCCTTCAGCAGGGAAGGGACTGAAAACTAAAAATCCCTGCTGTCTGTGGAAGACTGTTGGAGAGCAGAGATCCTCTGCAGCTCATGAAGGAGCCCATGCTGAAGCAGAGCGCATGAAGTAGATGTAACTCCGTGGGAGGCCTAAGATGAAACAGAGTCCTGCTGGAGACCTGTGGCCCATGGAGAGAGAGAGAGAGAGACCTACGCTGGAGCGAGACAGTCCAGGTAGGATGTTGTGATCCCAGTGAGGGATCCATGCTGGTGCAGCTGAATTTGTGACCCTGAGGGACAGCAGAGAATGGAAGAACTGTTGCCCGAAGGTAGACGCACACTAGAGAGGTCCACCAAAGACTTCTCTCATGAGGTGAGAACCCACAGGAAACAGGGGTGGACTCAAAAGCCATTATCCCCTGTGACCCTGTGGTGAAGATCCATGGTAGGCAAGCGTCTCCTTGCAGTCCATGGAAGAGTCCACAGGGCCTGGGTAACCCCTCAGGCTCCGATCTTAGCCCAGGAGGGGGTAGGACCAGCCCTGAGGCCGACGCAGAAGAGAGAGAGAAACAGTTCCAGCTGCAACGAACTGGAGTTGTCATCCAGGGATAATAGAAGAACTTTCAAGTGCTGCAAAATTATTTAAAAGACCTGGAGCTCTGGAAATGGAACAAAGACTGCTTCTCTCCCTAAACTGATATGAAGGGGGGAGGGTATTTTTGTAAATACATAGCATTATTGCCTAATTAGAATTGTTGTAGATATAGTTCTTTTGTTTTTATCTTGGTAGTAATAAATCCTAATATTATCCTCCCCAATCAGATCTCTTTTGTCTGCATAAACTTTCTCTTTACATATAGCAATTGTGTGGGGCATGAGAGAAATTGGCGCAGACCAAACCCATGACATTTTTGGTGGAGAATGAGGGCAAAGACTGCCAGGAGAGGTAGAGACCATATCAAACCACGACACTTATAAATAGTTCATTCTCTGTGGAAGGCAGTTTGGAGAAGCCAAAAACTCTGAAACATATATTGTGCAATAGGCATGTCAGAAAAATTATATAGTATGACATTTTCTAAGTGAAGCATTTCAATTTTTAATTTAAAGTGTTATTCTGGGACCACATTTAGCACATTCCAGTTTTTTTAAAAAAACTGTTTAGTGGTGAATAAAAAGTTTTATGCGATCAAAAGTCTTTGCTAACTTCCTAGGATTTATGTTTTAATATGGAACCAGAAATACCTTTTGTTCAGGTCACCCAGCAGCAGCTTCTGTAGAATTATTTGCACAGCCCCGCTAAGGGAATATTTGAAAACTTGCAGAAAAATTATCTAGCTGCACTGCAGGGGAAAAAAAAAAAAAAGAAGACTGCATAACTCATCATAGTGCCAATATGTCTCAACATTTAAGAAAATATTTAAGATTTGCTATTCCTAAATGCTGATTTCCTGTTGAAGCTAGCAGGACCATTTGCATACTTCTGATTAAATGTCTTCCTAAAGGCTTTGCCAAGTCAAGGTACATGAAGCAAATGATAATGAGAGAAAGCTGTTGAATATCTTGACAGTTATCACAAAATTCTCTGAATAAATTACATGAACACTTTTACCTGTTATTGCCCTTTTGGCATGAAAGTCTTTATTTAAAACAGTTCTTCCTCTTTAATGAATTTGACTTGTGATGATGACTGATATCTCCTGTCCTTGCATTTTCACATTCCTCTAAAGTGGTGATAACCACTTAGAAGGTCCTGATCGCTCTAACACCAAGCCAATGGTGTGGAATAGGGAATAGAGACTTCCCCCCATCAGCAGCAAAAACACTCAGGTAAAACTACATGTAAAAGATGCTTTGCAATAACCAAAATCTGCAGTAAGTTAAGGTATCAGTTAACTCCTTGCAAGTTTACTGCTCCAGAAGTGTGAAGTTATTTCTCAGTAGTGGAAAAGCCAGCTGCTAGTTAGTGTTTGTGCTCTGCTTGTTCCTCTGTGGAAACCTGTTGTAAATAGAAGGCTGCCAAGGGTATCAAACTTTTCGTATCACCATGATGTAGAATGAAGTTCATTATGATTTGAATTAAGGCACATCAAATTCATTGTGCTTTATCTGATGAGAATCATATATTGTCAGGCAATCTATGGAATGTGATACTGGGGTTACCAGTAACTTGTTATTGATCACTCTCTTTTTCATTTTACTTCAGACATTTGCAGTATAATAGTGATGTTGAAAGAGCCATGTTTCTATTAAATATAACACCTCCCACAGCATGTTTAGTTTTCAATTGCAATTCTTTACCTTACATGCTATTTGGTGATTCTAAACTGTGCATATCCAAAGCCATATAGCCAGCACCATTTCAGCAGAATTCCTCTGGTATGTTACACAAATATTGATTTTGGAAACATCTTTGATGTTAGTCAGTTCTTCAGAATATTGTATTGAGAACTGAGCATGTATGAGAAACTAAGCACACAGAATCAGTGTGTGCTGGGAAATTATACTCAAACTAAAGCAAAAACTAGTGCTCAATCAATTATGAAATCTGTTTTCTCTTCACTGCTTATAAGGCAAAAGGGACAAAGTCATGGAAGAAGTGCTCAGTTTGGAAGGAATTAACTCATCCTCAGGTTCTCTGAGGAGTGACAGCCAAGCTGTCCCCCAGAGATGACCATTTCATGAAGGTGCTGTAAGCTGCAGCTCAGATCACACTGCCCTCTTTTTTCCCACCACCCCTACCCTGACAAACACTCTGAGCTGTGAAGCTTTGCAACCACGTATTCAAAAGCCACAAGTCCTTGCCCTTCCCCTTTGCCAAGGCAGTGTTGGAAAAACATCACAGATTCTGATGCATTTAAGCAGCATATGTGGGATGGAATAAATGAGAGCAGTTCCCCCTACATCCACATTGGCAGCACTCCCTTCCCATCTGGTAGGGAAATGGCCATTACCCCAGTGGTCATCGGGGTAAGGCTGGGGTTGCAGGAGCACTGGTAACCACAAAAGATGCAATAGGCCAGCCTGTTATCTGCCACCACAGACAAATGCAATTAAGGGCCGTCATAGTTTCTCCCGGCAGTACTAGTTCTTCCTAAACTCCTTCTCTCACATTCCTGCAGTCATCATTTCTTTAGTGACTGCAAAGTCACCAAATTGCTTCTCACTCTGTACACAGCAGCAAAACAGGATGTCAAAAGAGAAAAAGGTGATTCCCTAGCTAAGTATGTGACAACAGAAAAAAAAGAATTTAGTCTGAATCACTGTCTCTCTGCTTAGCTTTACACACATAGAGGTGAAACTGAGAGTTGTGGATAATTTTAACCACAGAATTTAGGACTGTTGCTACAGATCTGGGATGGAAGAATTTGGATCTGCATTGCTTCAACCTGCCCTCTGGATCATAGAAACAAAATCATTATCCACACCAAGACCTGAGAGCAGAGCCCTGAGCCAGGGTCTGTAGGGTGTCTTTAACCCACCTCCAGCCCTCTGCAGGACCCGGCTCACCAGCAGAACCCTGGAGCTGCTTCAGCATCCTGTTGTCCAGCCACAGGCTGTGGTTCCAGACACACGCCAGGATGCAGAAGAAGCTTGCAGTGTCTCCACAACAATCTGGTCACCACCTGGCCAAAGACTGTGCACCACTTACTAGAGAGGACAAAAGAATAAGGAAAAAAGAAAAGAGGTAAAAAAAAAGGAAAAAGAAAGGAGGAAAGGACAAAAGGGAAAAAAAATGGAAACAGGCAAAAAGAGAAAATAAAAAAGGGAAAATAGGAAAAAAAAAGGAAAGAAAAACCAAGGGAAGAAGAAATAAAGAAAAATGGATAAGAAAAGAAAGAAAAGGGAAAAAAGAAGAGAGAAATAGCCAAAAAAAAGAGCCAACATCCTTTTAAACATAGGGAATGAGAGGTTAATTCAGGAGATCAGAAGGGAGGACTAGAAGGAAAAAGAAAAATTAAAAGAAAAAATGCAGTGTATTTCTACTGTGATATGCAAAACAAACACCATTTTCTACATCCTCCTAAACAGACAGATAAACCAACCCCCAGTGATTGCCAAAGTGAAAGAAGGTCAGATGGACCACAGGGTTACTCCTGCCATTAGCATTTTTGCCAGTGGATGAGAAAGCATTTCATACTGAAAGGTGTATGGTCAGCAGAACATAAGCATTAACTTATTGCCTGTCTGATTTTCATCTTTCATTTCAGTGTGCTGAATTATTAATGTCATCCTAGTCACTAGCTAACCTTTTTTTTTTTTTTAAGTCCCTGTATAATGTTAAGTCTTTACATAATCTAAAGAAGTTCAGGGTTCTGAAGCAGCAAACCTCCTAAGAAGACCTATGAGTACAGGCTCCTTCAAGTGCAAAATAAACTTTTCCCACGTGCACTTACCATTCAGCAGCAGCAGCACTGCAGATCCATTCCTTCAGGAAGACAACAGTGTAGGTAGGGCCTGTGGTGCCTTCAGGGAAAAACAATGTTCTGGGAGGCAGAGGGCAGTACGGCTCACCAAGGGCAGTGGTGGTTCAGTCTCCTGGCAGAAGGCTGAGACGCAGCTGGAGGCAGTTGCCTGCTCAGAGAAACCTTCCTTCCAAGCCACAGTTTGTGCACCGAGGCCAGGCCAAGGCTGCTATGACAGCACTCACAGCACAGCTCACTGTGCTGGAGGGATGGCAACTGCACCTGCCACTGCAGGGCTGTGGCATGATCGGAACCACAGGCACGCTTCCCTCGGATTTGTGAGTAATCCCCACCGACTTTGGAAGCGCCTTTCAGGGAAACACTCCTGTCCATTTGGCCATTCGGCCAAAGGGCTGGGGAAGCCTGTGCAGGGTCAGAAGCTGATCAAGCAGTTTGCAATCCACGTTCTTTATCTGTTAGAGAGAGAAGTGAGGTCTTTGGTTTAGGGAGCAAAGACATGTGGCTGGGAAGAGAGAAAGCTTAAGCTGTATTCGGAGGGTTACTGTTACCAGAACATTTCAACATTTGGAAAAAAAGTTGTTTACCACCACACTGCTTAAAAGGTTTGAAAGTCTTCAGTGATGAATGGGATTACCTCTTTATTTATTTATCTGTTTTGCAGATTAGCACAAGCCAAACCAAATATATAAATTTCATTCCAGAAGAAAAAATATTATACGCCTAGGGGGAAAAAAACAAATGACTATGTTTACCTTAACGCTGCAATTTGAAAAAGCAAACTTGAGAAGAGCGATTAAAAGCACATGAAATGGGAAGCATGCCCTTTAAATACCAACTTCTAATTGCAGTGATGTGAATATGTAAATCTAATTATGCACATTTAAGGATTAGGTATTTTATTAAAACTGCCTTGATGTAAATTGCGCAATCATTTCTTTTACTAAGACTAATCATCAATTTCCATTCTGGTATTTGTTAATAAGGACTGACAAAATACCAGAGACTTACCATTTCTAGGAGCACTGCAGCGATGTCTTTACAGTACAGCTGGATGGACACCCTCGTGCTCAGCTCCAGCATATTTATGATATTAATGCAGTCCATGACAGGGCTAAAGAAAAACTTAATTTCAGCTGCACAGAATAATATGTCTTAAATGGCAAGATATAATCCCACTAGATGAGATTTCCAAAAATTTTGCCTCTCTTTCTGAACAGGTGGGCACACCCTCTAGTTAATTACAGGCCACTCTCAGGTGTCCAGGCTGAGCAGCCCCAGGGTTCTGGCTGAAGGCGGTCACACCCTGCAGGCAGTGAGCTCACAGCCACACCTTCACCCACTGCTTTCTCATCTCCTTGTGCCAGGACAAGTATCTGCCTCGTGCAGAGCTCACCACTTGTGCTTCAGCTCATGGAAAGGCAACTGGGCCCCAGTGCACAGAGCAGCTGCGCCTCCAGCTCAGTGCTGCTTTGTCCCAGGGCTTAGTCCAGCTGCAATGCTGGGAACAGACTCTAACATGCTTGTCTAATTTCTTCTCTGAATTTGACTTCAGCACCCAGTCACTGATCCTTACCGCAACTTCCTCGTAAGATCCAACCACCCTCTAGTGTTTAGTATTCCCTTCTCCAGAGACATCGATGCACGGCACAGTTCAGGCAGGGCAAAGGAGACACCCTCTCATTTTAGTCAATGAGTTACAGGCTATGCTCGTTATTTTGCCTTACAAAAAAAAGCCTAAAGCATCTGGATTAGAATGTGCCCGTTACTTCTCTTTCCCAACTACTGAAGTGTGAGAGATCTATGCCAAACAAATTGTTTCTTCCTCAACACTGTGTCTCCCCATATTTAAAAACAAATACTTTCTCTCCTTTCTTTGTGTAATTTTTTCTTTACATTTTCCAGAACAAGACAAACTGCAGTTTTCTAACGAGAACACACTTCTCACATGTATGAAGACCCAGAGAGTCAGTATATTTTGTAATCTATTCACAGCATTGTAAACTTTTACAACTTAAAGAGAGTCTTCAGTATAATGAAGTCCAAAGTACTGGAGTTAAGAGAGTGCACAAGGATTTGAGCTTCTTCTAGAACTTACATGTGTAGAACCTGTACATGCCAGAAGAAATACACTCTGAAGTAGCATGAGTAAACTGGCAGGGAACACAAACTTACTGTTCATTTTACTTAAATTTTCAATTTGTAGAGCCTATTAGAGTCATTCAGAAGTGGCTTTTGAATTCTCAACATTTTCTCTTTGGCGCCAAACACTGAATAAAGGTAAATTATTCAAACTGAAGAAATATCTCACATGAGACCAAGGCTAACACACGTACTAGATTGAGAGGGGGAAAATGTATCAGCAAGGAAAAAGCTAAAATATGTTTATTTCATGTTTGGAGGGGAAAATCAGGTGCATTTTAATTAAATCTAAACCATTTTGCCTCTCTCAGAAGTAAAGGTTTAAGGGCAACCTTTCTAAAAGTTAAAAGAAAAAAAGGATTTCACAGGCTGTTAAGCTTCGTCTTCTGAACATCTTTCCAGAACACTACACTAGTAATACTGAAATCCTCAACTTTCACTGAATTAATTATTAGTCATATTTCAAGCATCCATGCCCAGTAATTTGAAGCAACACTACACTAGTAATACTGAAATCCTCAACTTTCACTGAATTAATTATTAGTCATATTTCAAGCATCCATGCCCAGTAATTTGAAGCAAAGGTGCTCAATACAATTCTACAATCATTTACATGAACAATTCATCTTTTGCAGTCAAATTTAATTTTATACAGGGGTACTCATTCTTGCTCTGTCATTTAACAATCAGGGCCAACATGAAAAAAGTAGAGGAAACCTGAAATAAATCTTATTGTTGACTATTTTTGACAGCTGATGTACAGATGAAGTTACCATGTACCTTTCTAAATAGTGGGGGAATGGTAGCAAGATCACTCACTGAAGCTCTTGGTTTTGGGTTTCTTCTTCATATCACAGGAGCTGAGGATGACAGAGAAATGGAGAAGAGACCAGAATCAAGCCTGGAAACATGAAATATGGTCCTCATTGCTGCTAAGGGACAAAGTTCCACACAAAATCCAGACCTTACTTCTCAAACTGCAAGTCATTAATGCCATATTAAGAAACTACAGCACTCAGGAACCAAAGGGACAGCAAAAAAAAAAAAAAACACCACAAGGAATGTGCAGCACTGAGATACACACACCCCTCCCTGAAAACCTGCACACCCTTTCAAGGGTTTCAAAGCCCTTGGCTCAAAACTGGCTGTGGCTAGAGGAGCAGGGCAATGCCTGTAAGACTAGCCTTCACACTGGCTCCAGCTCCAAGCCAAGCATGGGAAAGCTGTTTATATCTCTGCACTAGCTTGAAATCTGCAGAGACTTCCTGGCAGAATGAACACAGGCACTTGCAAGTCCTCCCTCCTGAGGTGGCTCCTGCTCCATTCCTGTGCGTGTGTGTCCATGGCTCAGGAGCTGCTGCTAAAGGAGAGTGGTGATCCTTTGTTCCCATGGACAAGCGGGAGCGGGCTCAGTGACAGCTACCGAGACAGCAGTTCATGGGAGTAAAATTTCCTTTAAGCTCCTCAACTTCAGAGGAGTTCCAAGGTTAAGGCAGAACAGGATAGGATTTTGCAAGAAGATCATTATTTGGAGATTTTAGTACTCTGCCTCTAGCCATACCAGAGGAGATGAAGAGTTTGGTTCTTTATGGTCCTTCTCATAACTCATCAACTTAGAAAGAAAAATAACTGGAAATTACAGATGTCAGGTCAGGAGTGAAAAATCATTCTTACTAGGCCAAAATGCCAGATCACCAGTACCTCTGAAATAACATGCTAGAGTTTATAGGTTGAAATACCTGAGGTAAGAAAAAACTACAACCAACAGCCCAGATTATCTCACAGTTTATTTTTAAAACACTGTACTGACCAAATTCCTTCCTGAATCATACAGGGGGCAGAGACGGTCCTATAAATTACTGCAGCACTGAAAAAGCCAGCTCATATTCATAGCACATATCATATTTGCATACATCTGAGCACACTGCATGGTCCTCTAAGTTTGCATGCTATGCCTTACATGTGGCTGCTGGAGGTCAGCTTTGGGGGTTTGTTTGCTTGTGTAACCCATGGCAAGATGGTCTATTTGAACGTAGGTGGTAGAAGAGAACGTTGCAGCTCTGTTCCCCCGTTCCTGTTGGTGGTACTCCAGCCTCTCTGAGATAAAGCTCCCCTTTATCAGCAACAGAGATTTTGTTTGGAAAGGTGTGGACAGGTTGCACTGGGACAAAGACAGGAATTTAGATCTGTGGTAAGATCTGAAGAATTAGGTGCACTTAGTGGTTCACTGGAAACCTTGATTGCAAAGACAGGTCGGATGGAGACAAATCTAGCACAGTTTGCTCCGAGTAGAACTGTAAGAGATTTCAGTAGAAGGTGTTCCGGGTGCCTCATGTAGCCCTCACAAAAAATGGCACCTCTGGGGCCAGGGTGTGCTGATAGTAGAGTGTGGCTGGGAGCACCAGGGTCAGCACTGTCACACAGCTCCCCCAGCCTTCCTCCCCAGCCTTCAGACTGGGGCACAGCCACCATGCTGACAGACTTCTAATTTATATTCCTACCCAAACTGATTATGATCTTCTCAATTCACTGCCCTTGAATGCAGCTGAATTAAGACACCAGGGTAATAAATGGGCTACCATATTAACAGTGATGTATGTCCCCGTTCCACAGAGCCAACATCAGGATAATTTTCATGTGGAAGTCATACTGTCACTGGACTTCACTGCCATTAAGAAACAGTTAAACATTAATTAATAGGCATTTAAACTTACTCAGACATGTTTAGTGAAAAATTCTCCATTGGCAGAATAGTAATTGGCTTTCTAAATTTCACAGATCCCTTAAAAATGATTTTTTCTATTTGCATGCCTCATTGCTTCACCATTTTAATCTACAGTTCATTTGGTAATCATGGACAGACAGACAGACAACTAATCTGTTTCTTCTGACACTTTGTTTTAAAGTCTCATTTAATGTGATCACTTCCTAAGGAATCAAGAATATAGCAGGAGAAAAAAAAGTAAATGAAAGCATTTATCAGCCTTAAAATAAACACAAGAATGGACTGTTAATATTCAAAAACTCACTGACATTCCAATAGCAGTAGTCATTTCCAAGCACTCTCTCCAGGACTGAAAACATAATGGAAAATTTAAGTTTGCTGTTCCCTGCTTCACGCTACTGTATCTCCTTATTTTAAAAAAATCAACACAGGCTATTAATCATTTCACCCCATGTCCAAAGATTGTGAATGCTTTAAAAGGCGAGCTGTAAAGGTCGTGGGGGAAAAAAAACAGAGAGAGAAAGAAAAAAAATCAAACCCACCATAATTAGGAGACAGACACTTCAATCTGATATTTAAATTATACACTGTCTCTCACCATTCTTTTTACAGATCTCAGCCTCCTCACTCAGTTAAAACACACAGTCACAAACAGAGATGATTATTTCTCTACCCTTATTGACCAGCCCAGGAACAAAGAAAAGGAAGACAGGATTTTATTCAACAATCTAGAGCTTTTTCTTATCCTTTTTATCTTAGCTTTTTTCTCCCTTAGCTTTTATATACAGGATGTAAAAATAAACAGAATCATAAAACACTGAATAAAGTCAGCTTCCTTTTGTCTTCTTGCAGACTCCTTTCTCCAGGATCACTCACTCAAGATACTCATTTTGGTGACTGAGAGCATATTGGCACATCTCAGTTTGGTGCAGAGCTGACCAGAAGTGGATCAGCAGCTTCACAAGCCGGGAGGAGAAATGACATTCTGCACCACACCAGAGTGCTGCTGATCTCCGTTACTGGTGAGTCCCTGTGCACCTCACACACAGGTGGTGACACCAGGCTGATGGCACACAACCTGGGATGCCCACAGCAGATCAGAGCAGATCCTCTGGAAAGGTAGACTGTACCAACTCCACTGATCACAGTGTAGTTATGCTATTTCAGAGCACATTGATAGTTTCATTACAAACATCAATAATTAAATTCTTTTTTAAATCCCCCTGGCTGTCTGTCAGTCTGTAAGTGTGCAGCCATAGAAACACTAACCCAGACCTTGTACAAAAAGACACTGTTGTTTCACCTCAGAATTTTTCACCGCCAACAGAGACAAGACCTGGTGACCAAAACCACTGCTGAGGGGACCATCAGAGACCTCCCAGCAACTTCTTTACAAGTGCTTTTATGAAAGAGCAACACATGCTCTTAAAATGGTGCATTCTCTGAAACTGCAACAGGTTCTGCAAAAAAACTTAACTGTATTTCTAGTTGGTGACCCTTATTAATTTTCAACAAAAAATCCTGCTTAATACCAATGGGAAAGAAAAGCCCACACCACTGAAAAGGTGACTTGCATATTCACAGAGACACCACGACCTCACCACTGTTGCATCTTTAATTTAATGCTGCCTTTACTTCACATGTAATGTCATCAAATTAAAGCCTTCACATTTTAAAAAATTATTGACTTGTCTGATTTATGAATACAAAGAAAGCTAAGTAGTCAAAATGCTGTTTGGGCTGACTGAATTGGGCTTTAGCTGGAAATGCTTGTCCCAAAATAGAGAAAGCCTGCCCTCTAGAGCACTGTCCCTCGCTGAGAGAAACCCGTCTGCATCAACTGATTTGCACTTAAAGTCTAGCAGAGAAAAGTGAACTTGTGTGATTGCTTTAGTTCTTTCTCAGATGAATTGGAAGTGACAGATTTTTCAGTTAGATGTATTTGAGTCTTTGCCCTAGAAAAAAGTTTCCAGGTTCAAGGTTAAATCATAACGAATTCCCAGCTGTGTGAGAAGGGACATGGGCAAAATCCAGTGCAGGAACCTGAACATGCTGCTTTAGCACCACTAGGGCCACCTCTGCAAAAGAAGAAAAGGAACTGCCTCTCTGAGACACACCAAAGCCCACACCAAGCTGCCATCTGCTCTCCAGCACCAGGTGTATGAAAAGAAGGCATAAAATTCTCACAGATACAAAACCTGTGCACATTCCCAGCTGAACACTGCTGCCATACAGTTCAATGGTGGCACTTGCTGCCCTGCACATCTGTGTTGTGGCTCTGTTGCTGCACTGACCACACAGAATGACAGCACTCAGTCCCACCTGGAACTGCTGCCTGCACTGGAGAAGGCATTGCCTGGCTCTTGGGGCCCTCCTTACTGCACCCAAGCAAATCTGACAGAGCAGACAGGAAGGGAGAGACAGAGAGGGGAATAATGGGATCCTTGCATCCTTACCCCAAAGCACCCTCCTTTGTCAGAGTAGCAAACTCAGTTTTAGCCACATGTCAGGAGCAGCACATGGGGAACAACAGCATAGAGAATCATTCACCCCTTTTATCATAAACTTAGCAATACATATTGTACCTGCTTGAATAAGGCACAGTCTGACCCAAGAACAGATCATAGGAAACAGAAGGACACAGATAAAAGTCATTGTCTGAGTTCCTGTTGTCTTTGGGGTGCTTTCAGACACCCTTTGAGGATTCACGGCAAAATACTTCATAAAAAAGTACAGGGTACAAAGTACTTCACAAAAAAATGGCAGGCCAGATTCTCAGGTCACTTCAGAAAACTATGTTAAATTTGCCAACAGGAACCTCCTGGCCATAGTTCAAGTCACCTGGATACTGATCCTTTCTGCATTGGTCCACCTCTACACTCTTCTACACCTCTCAGGCAATGGCACTGAAAAATAACAGAGTGACTACACTAGGGTGACTAAATCTTTCTCTGCTTGTATTCCCTTCTTCACCCTCACCTGGCAGATCTGGGAATTCAGCTACAGGCTGGCTTGGGAGGCAGCAATGGTTTGGGGTTTCCTCACAGAGAGCCTGCAGTTTGTAGTGGTGTCAGAATGTGGAAAGAGCAAGTGTTTGGCAGAAGGTGGAGGAGAGGTGTTCGTGGTAAATGAGAGTGAGGGTTTGGGGCTGGGCAGACAGATGGAGGTTTGCATCAGTGAGAACAGGCAGAAAATGAGAGCATCTTAGTGGCATATTTAATTTCCGTATGCTTGTTCTTTTGGGCAACAACCTGAGCAACTGCATTCATTTCATGCACAGACATCTCTAAGGATCCTCTCATATATGGAAATCACTGAAATCACAAATGAAATACATTTGTCTCCCTGATGCATTGCAAGAGCCTTTTCACTAGGCACAGCTACTCAGTGCAGCAGACTCAGAAAAAATAAGCAACAATGTACAGAATTGTACTCAATGTGTTCCTCTGAGCCTCTAGGAAACCATAACTAATTTCTGTTATTTAAAGAGGAAATGCAATTAAATCAGTTGGGGTGGACAGAGCACTGATCTGATGGAAGGAGGGCTGTGAGCCACAGCAGAGCGTGCTGTGGGAAAATTTGTGTTTGCAGACCAGCTGTTAGACAGGGCTGAATTCTCTCCACCCACTTGTCATTGCCAGGCAAACATATTCCTGAAACTTGCCCCAGATGTCACCATCACTTTCTATTAATCCTCTCAAAGGTGTAAGAGGATCTTCTAATGACAGAGGAATTAAAGTCTCACTGCTACTTTGAGTTCAGTGAACAGCATGACCAAAGATCCCCCCCTTCCTGCCCCAGGAGCAAGGTCAGGGAAGCAGCAGATCACGGAGAGCCAGCAGCTCCTGCTCTGATGGGCTTGCACAGCTCAGCTGATAAAAACCAGACAGCACACAGCGCCAGGCAATACAGATGGAGACCACTTGCCTTTTTGCTGTACCTGCACAGATAGCAATATTAGCTTTTCTAGTTGTATTCCTTGTAACAATTTTTTTTTCTGTCTGTTTTGGAAGCTGGAAAATTTCAACAGCATTAATATGCTTCAGTCCCCAGTCCCATCAGAAAATGTTTGTTCCTTAGACAGAATATGAATCACTATAATGGACTAGCTTAGCTTCCACTTCTACATACTAATGTAAGATGCATGAAGTACCAACAATCTGAAATGAACACTTAATTTACATTTGGGCAAAATGGAAATGACACGTACAAAGTATTTGCCTTCATTAAAGTGCTTTTGCACTTCCCCGAGCTTTGTTGATGTTATTTCATGGCATTTCCCTTGCTGCTGAAAAGGCCACCTTGTAAGGAACAATGGTGCTGGACACTGAAGATCTGAACCGTAGGACGCAGTGACACGAAAACAAAGACATAGTGTGTTTATCTAATCCTTGCACTTGCCGTCCTACTTGGATTTGGAAATGGGACATTTAATAGCAGAGGAGGTTCTGCAGAAGCAATGTGGATTCAGTTTTATGGTTTACTTAGCAAGGCCTAGTCTTCCTTGGATTATTTTTTCCATGCCTTCTTGGCTAACTTGAATGTCTAAGAACATTTCCACACTAGGCTAATAATTGTCTGGCATTTCCAAAGGTGCTCACAACATAAACTGGTACAACAGCAGAGTGATTAAACCTGAGAACATTCTCACTGGATAATATCTGATGAACTATCATTTCTGTTTTAGTTGCTGAACACTTTATATGCTGTTGCACTACTTAAAGCGTTAAATAATTACTAGATCTAGATTAAACTGATAAAATGGGATGGCTGATTTTTTTTCTCAACATTTTCAGTGACCTGGCACTGGCATTGGAAAGAAATTTCAGCAATTAACTTCTGAAATTGCACTTCTAACATAACTTTTTTTGTATTGAAAATTTTCTGTGGGAGTAGAGTATGAGCTGTTTTTTGAAACTGGCTTTCTGGAGCAGCTGTTAATCCCTCTCACACAGACCAACTAATGAAGAGACTGTCCAGCAGGTCAGGCCCAGTGGCAGACTTGGAAGGCAGAAGACTCTTTGTGCTCCTCAACACTACCTCTCTGCTATTATTAATGCCTGCTGTGAAAAATAGCTGTTTTAATCCAGATCCTGGAGGGGCAAAGGAGGCACAATCAGCTTTCATGCACCCTTACCTGCAGCTGCTGCCACCAAATCATTACCAGTACTAACAACAGAGTGATAAGCAAACACAAAGCCACGCCCTCAAGGAAAATTAATTAAAAGGGCTGGTCTTTACTCAGCTGAGCCCTTAACACACTCAGGGGAACTTGGTGAATGCCAATCAAAAAGTTAACTAAGTTCAACTGCTTATTAAAGTAACAAGTATGCTAAATTAAAATTCTGAAAAATTACTTTCAATGAGGTAGTCTTTTCTGAATTTGTAGTGTGAAACTTAAAAATTTCAGCAGGCATATTTCTCAGGTTTCATCTCCTGTATGAAATAATAATAGGACTAATATGGCATGAAGCCCAGTTTGATGAAATTAGCACTAAGTCTGAAAACAGACATATGTTCTTCAGACAATGGCTCTTGTATGCAAATCTAGAGAAAAGAATGTCAGTAACTGTCCCCGTTAACATAGAGCTCAAACTCAGTCATTACATTCACTTTATTAAACTGATATTTCACCTTAATTATAGAAGAATAAGGTGACTCACAGTGGAGGAATCTTGAACTCTGTTTCAGCACTTTGGAAGCATAGATCTGCAAAAAGCCAGTAGAGTGGAGGTTGACTGGAAGGGTATCATCTTTCACAATGAATGTCCTTCTCATTTATGATCAGCCATAACATTTCTTCCACTATTGCTGAAGCTGCAGATACTTTCCTATCAAAAATCCAAATGTTATGTCATATTTGTAAATAAATGTAAAAACTTTCCCTGAGACACAGTATATTGACTTGCCAGCTATGTTCTACCTCTATTTCACACCTTTGCAGTATAAACACAGGGTTGACCTGTAAGAAGAAATTGGCTTGGTTAGTGGTTGAGAAACATTTGAGTGCATTCAGAAACTACATTTGGGCATTTCTTGGGGTAACACAGGAATAAGAGTACTGAAAATTGAGACGTTTGAGACACTTTGCAATGAACCTTTTCCTCAAAAACCAAATCTCAGAACACAACAAAGCCAAATGCTGCCACCTGCTCACTGGCATTTTAGGAAGTCTTAAATTTTGAATGCACACATATCCACCAGCCTTTTCTGTCGCCAAGACAGAAGGTAAAGGAAAGCTGGCAATCATGTCAACAACCCCTCCAACTCAGAGTTTATCCCCAAGAGACTCTATCTAACCACCAGGTCTCTGAAACTAGGAAGGGGAAAGAAAATAGCACAAAGGAAGTGCCAAAGGCTCCAGCGGTGTACAAACCCTGTTGGCTTTTCATCTGACACAGCTGGAGTAAACAAAAGTGCTGATGAATGTCAGCACACACAGCAACACTGCCACCACCACACCTACTCTGTACTTCCCTCTCCCTTCATGCCTTCCAACTCCAGTGAAGAAAAGCCAAACCTGGAACGTAGCCCCTGGGCAGGATAAACACTGGAGGCACTTGTTGCTTTTGTAATGTTTGCTATTTCTCAGTCTCATCAGTTATAACAAGGGGAGCATATAATTAGTCATCAATTTGTTAGCAAGGGAAGTGAGCTGCCTCCGGAAAAGCCAACAGAAAGAAAGGTAAGGTCCTATTTATCTATTTTTGCCTCATATTCCCCATAACATCTGAAAATTCAGGGAATATATAACAGCTACAAGGAATACATAACAGGGAATATCAGCTCTATCACTTAGAGTGAAAGGACTAGGAAGGAGTCATTAGAAACAAAGAAAAAGTTGTGCCTTTCTGCAAAAAAGGAATTCAGGGCCACTGAGCCAAAAAGACCCCCAGCCAGCTGAACAAGGGGATTTCTGCCAGAAAGCTCTGGTGCCTCTGAATGAACTATTTTTCCTGCAGAAGCTTACATAGGAAGATAGAGCTACACAGGCCTATTCTAGTCATGTAACCCTGAAGGGAGCAGCCTGAGGGCCTCAGCCAACCAAGGAGAGTTTTTTCAAACCCAAGTCAGCCACTCCATCCTTGTTAAGGGGACTTGACAGAAGGAAGCAGAAGTAGGGGAGGTCTTGGCTTCAAGACTGTTGCACAAGAAGTCTATGAAGAGAGAAGGATCAGATGATGGACTGTGCACTTTTCCACAAATCTAAAACTTATCTTGGACTTCACTAAGTGAAGGAAAAAATGAGTGGAAAGAAAGAAAAGAAATCTAAAAATCTTTACTAAGCTCCCATTGCAGTGTTTAACATTGCTGTTGTGTGAAGCAAAAACAATCAAAGTTCATGCAGACTGGTGGAGAATAAGCTGCTGCTCCCAGAGTCAAAGAATCCACAGTCATAGAGTCCTAGAATATCCTGAGCTGAAAGAGACCCACAGGCATCATCAAAGTCCAGCTCCTGGCCCAGGTCTCACAGCTGAAAGACAACCAGATGCAGGATCTGAGACTGGACACACGACCAGTCCCTCCCCAGATGAGTGGTCCCCTGGCAAGATACCAGTGGCAGAATCTTCTTACAGCAGATCAGACTGCAAAAGGGATTCACCCTGTGACAATAAAATACAGCTTATCTACTCTGTGACTGCAAGGGATAACGCGGGTGGCATTTCACCTTGACTGCTGTGATAACAGTAACATCATAAAAATTCATTCTGAACACAAT
The DNA here is from genome assembly GCA_036023395.1 of Myiotriccus ornatus. Classification (NCBI taxonomy): domain Eukaryota; kingdom Metazoa; phylum Chordata; class Aves; order Passeriformes; family Tyrannidae; genus Myiotriccus; species Myiotriccus ornatus. Next base: position 82,454 of record JAYRBT010000178.1, on the reverse strand, counting down.
CCTTTCTGCAGGAATACAAAGATATGCTAATTACACAGTGATACTGCATTTGGATTCTAGCTATCCTAAATGATATTTTTAGGTTTTAATTCATGTCCTGTTCATGTAAAACGAGGAGACAGTCTTTTGAAAGCGCTGTAATTACATCTGGTCAAACTACTGCAAGGAGAAAATCAAGCCATTATGAGTACAGGCTGGAGCCTGGGTAGATGCTCAGCAAGCACAGACCAAAGCAGATTCACTGCCTGCTGTATTTCCAAAACAGCAGCAGAGATTATAATGTTAAATTCAAGTGAAGCTGATTGAGTAATTTAGTTAGAGGGTCATATGCTATGCTGGTGCCATTGTATAGTGGATAAAACTGTAATTGTAAAATTTATTTTTCTCATTTCAAATCTTTAAGGTAAGATTGGAAGCACAGAATAAACATCAATTTAACATTATGCATACCATGTATGACATTTATGAACTACTTTTATGCTAACAAACCTATGGTATATGTATTCTAAAAAAGAAAAAAAAATACAAGAATTGTACTGTAGAATAATGAAAAATAAAGAGGGTCAGGGATGTTACTGAAAAGTATTAAAGCTTCCTTCCCAACCTACAGATCTGTCATGTTTATAGACTCTAGGTTCGATTCTTCCCTTCCTGAAAATGACTTTACGTGACAGGAATTTGGTAACAGAGTCACTCATGTCTCACATGAAAGGAAAGTCAGAGTTTGGACACTTGAGTGAATGCTACCGGATCCTCTGATCCTCTCAAAGGCTCTCCTGAAGCACCAGGAGAACAAATCATACTCATTTCCATTCTGTCTGGGAGTGCAGGGATTGCTTCTTACTGCATGAGTTGCTGTGTCCCTGAGCCCAAGGGGGACACTTCACAGGCTCCTGGAAGCCTTCCACCTTAGGGAACTCCTTTGAAAGCAATCCCATAACAAAACATTTGCTGATTTTAATGGTTAAATTTGGGTGGGGTTTTTAAACAGGAAAAAGAAAAAAGAGGAGTGCTCTTTCTGGATGTTTCCACAAGAAAAGATCCTTTTGTTTTTGTTCCCTTCAACTACTTCTCACAAGGAGCTTGATCAGGTGACAGGGATCAAAAACCTGCAATATCGAGAGAAACGCTTTTTAGGCAAAGACAAAAAGTGAACAACAAAAAATAAGCTGTCACATTTGAGGCTGAGGTTTGTTTAAAACCTCAGACTTCTCTTTTGACAATTCAGTTTGTAAATCCAAAAGGCACAAAGTTCATCACTACAAATAGTATTTAGTAAAAGAGAGGGAGAAGTAGGGCTGTCTGAGCCTCTGAGGGATCAGTCCTGCCCAAATTCCTATTTGTTTGGGACACCACCAGTACTGGGGCTGCTCCAGTGAGACAGGGAAAATGGCAGGAGACCAGCTTCAAATTAAGAGGATTCTGTAGGCCAAGCTTTCTGCATGGAACCGAGCTCTCCATGGATGTTCTGATAAAGGAAGCCTTCAGATCTAAAAATATCCATAGAAGACACAAACAAACTCAAAGAGGACAAAACTGATTAGCAGGTTTTGTATTTGATTTTAAACTACGCTTTAAAGTGGAAGTGACATTTTGTCAGGAAGCCAGCTTTGCAAGTCCTTTTATTTCATTTTTCTGACAAAACCCAGCAGCGTGTCTTTTGCAGTTCTCCCTTATTTATTAATTCCATGAATAAAAGATTTTTCTGGTGACTAATTCACCCTGACTTTCTGGCCACCAGTCCTGCCCTTTTTATTCCTTCAGGGAATGGATTTCCTTCCAAATTTAAATGGCAGGCCTGAAGAACACTTTAATGATGGCATGCTACATGAGCGGTACCATTCTTCCTCGAGGAGCTGATTTACCTACCTCAAGAAAAATACCCAGTGCTTCAATTAAGGAATTTAAATTATTCATAAAGAGAAAAAAAATCCCATACCTTTGCCAAATGTTATTGGCCATTGCCTTAGATGATGCAAATAGGCACAATGAAATAATATCATTTTTTAAACGAGTTAGCACTGAAGATGAGAAGAATCACCAGACACAGCAAACTTGGAGCAAGCCCAGTACTTGCAAGACGTGAACAAAAAGGCACTTGCTTAGCTTGAAACAATAGAAATCTACTTCAATTCACCCTAAGACAGGAAGAGCCATCTCTCAATAGATCTCACCACTCCAAGTTACTTTAATTACATCAAACTTTGTTTTTCATTTTAACAACAAAACTATGCCAAATACCCCCTGGTAAAATGAAGAAATCATGTCCCCAGTGAAGTCAATGACAAGGCACATGTTCATTTCAAGAAATCCAAGATCTCAGCCTCAGTTTATTCTTCTAAAATGAATAGTCAACTTTTCACATACGATTACTCCACAACAATGCAGAGTTGAATTAAAACACCCATAGCCAAGGGCAGCCAGTGTCCTTCAGATCAATGCACAACCCTACAACAGACAATAATGGAACAGCCTGACAACGGCAAAGTTCTTTAAAATCCAGCACTTTCATCAGCATTAAATAAGCTCTAGAATGAGTTATTACCTGTTCTCAAAAGTCGCAAGAACCGGTGCCAGAAAACTCAAGCATAAAATGTTTTTTTGTGCAATAAAATTAAAGTAAGGAAGGCATTCATCACCTCCATTCTCAACTGAAAGTCAATGGACTCCCAGAATCTCATTTAAAATAACATATTCCCTCCATGCTGTGCGAGAGAAAGAAGAGAACAGTCACACTTGAGCCCCAGAGCTGCTCTCACCTCTGTATCCAGCTGACTGTCAGGAGGGATTTCTGATGGGGAACCTGCATGCAGCTGCTTCATAACTGCTCCAAGCAGCATCTCAGCTCAGTGATTTCCTGCTCTTCTTGCCAAAGAGAAGAGTGGGGTTAGCTCTGGCCCAGGTCCACACTGGGGAAGGAGACCACAGGACAAGGAGGGAGAGTTCTGGGACCAAGCTTCCATCAAACTGGTGTGCATCTTCTCTACATTCATGTTTTACTCTTGTGCACCGCAGAAAATCAAGTAATGAAAATAAGCTAAAAATGTGAAGTCCACACAGTAACTCTTGTGCTGAAGTAAACTGTACAGTCATTAAAGAAAAAAGGCAAAATATAAAGAGAAAAACACTGTAACAATGGCCATTGGACTATGTTAAGGGCTGGGAAGACTGAAATAGAAACATGTCACTTTGTTACATCCATCTCTACAAGACACAAGCAAGGGCGTAGTTTCCAACTGTGTCTGTATTGTCAGAAAATGACAGTTTTGTACTTTGATTCATTCATATTACTGATTCAGAGAGAGCACTGAAGCAATTCTAAACATGATTCTGTGCACTAACAGTATTAGGGGGATGCTGTGTGTGCATTCTGCAGAAACCAAAGCCAAAAAAAGATCTTTTAGACTTCAGCCTTGACATGTTCCATTTACACCTGGCATCACAAAATAATGAATGGGTGTCTTAACAGCAACAGAAAGGAGAGATGTCATTCCCTAATAACTTCTGCTGGTGCATGGTGGAAGGCTTAGGTGGGATCCTGGCGAATGCTGCACTTGTTTTAGACAACAGTAATGCCAGATTTGGCTTCTCTTCAAAAGTACCCAAAGAC
>JAYRBT010000178.1:26317-77898 GCA_036023395.1 Myiotriccus ornatus | reverse complement strand
GGATCCTGGCGAATGCTGCACTTGTTTTAGACAACAGTAATGCCAGATTTGGCTTCTCTTCAAAAGTACCCAAAGACATGTCTTAAGGCCAGAATCTCGTGGTCCCACACAAACAGAAAGCAGGAGCAAGAGAAGCCTTGATTTTCACAAATACTGAAATTGAGGATTTGGTGATTAACACTAATTCAAGGCTCAGTTTTGCTTAATCTTGTTACCCTGTGACTCTTCACAGGAGGTTGCTACAGCCCTTTTGGAGGAAGATCTGGTCACTTTTGACTTCAGGGGTATTTTGCACTGCTACCCAGTGCAGATTTCATCTTGCTACATGAGCTGTAGAGTTGGTGTTTTAACTCCAAGTGGCTAAGGGAGAGATATGGCACCCTGTTTGTCATAGCCTGGTTTTACATGTGCTACTACAAGAACCTTTGCAACTAGGACAAAGGCCAAAATAAAGTGAATATGAAATAAATATTCATTGAGAGCACAAGTAATAGGGTTTCATAGGGATTAAGTCAGGAAATTGGAAAACAGAGCATGAGAGAATATATTATTAAATTATGCATGTCTCTCGGCTTATGAATAATATAGAACTGAAATTGATAAACAAAACTCTAGGTGCCACAAGCGTTATGTGGAAATAAATAAAGTAATTGTAAATATTGCACAATCATTTCAGTATTATGGTAAAGACATCCTCATCTTAATGCCTCAATTTTAATTTACCTATTGTGTAATCTGTATGTGGAAAAAAAATCATGATGAAATTACCCTCCATAAATGTTCCCAGAAGATGTTGTATCAGTGTAATTTAAAGGATCAGAATTAAAAATTAAAGTTTTGTTTTCTATTATCAGAGCTTCAGTGTTTTGGATGAATAAATGTCAGAAATTGCAACAGCACACATTAGTTACCATGGATATTCTTACTGGGCCCAATCATAAAGTTGCTCCCGTTACCAAAGATTAAACTCTGGCTCCACTGAAGTCACAAGGGGTTTTCCTCTCATGCTCCTAAAGGCACAGTCCAGAAGTAGGTGAAAGTATGAAGCACCATATCAATTAATCTTACATCAAGGGCAATTTTTCCTCCAGAGATTCTTAACTGATGGAGTAACAAAATATTGAAAAATTAAGTCCTCCAAGTGTGAATTTAAAATGCTTCTAATAATCTCTGTATCACCTGTAATTAAAAATTATTGAATATTTGTAGTCTTTATTCATCTGCTCTCATCCTGTAAGTGCTAACCCTGCAGATATATGGTCAGGTGACTTACAAGTGTAAATGATGGCCCATAGGGGACATTTTAAACAGTGAGTAAGTGTGAAAAAGATGAGTAAGTGCTAATGGGATTTTCAGAACCGTTTTCAAACAGGAGTTGCACACAACAAGATTCTGAAAAAGCTCACTTAGCACCTATTTGGAGTGTTAGCTTCTTGAATTTCTAAAGAGACCCACATGAACAAATTTTATATGATACCTGTGATGTACTTAGCACATGGATGAATCCCAGTGGAACCTACAAGAATCAGTCCATGTATTACTAATTAATTACCAAATGCCAGTGAACTGTGAGCCCAGGGCCAAGCAGGAAAGTTATCATATGAAGAATACTTGTGTATTTCTTTGCTCAGCCATGGGATTTTAGGTAGAACTAAGACAGAGGACAGCAGTAATTAAAGAACCACCACCCTGCTGTGACCAGCTGACTTCAGGGGTTTAATTTCCACCTTTAGGGTATAAAAAGGGTATTAAAACATAAGCTTTTGTGGATTTACCAATGATTCCATAATTGAGCTCAAAGTAGCTGTTTCATAATCACACACTGTGACAGAAAGCAATAACAAAGTCATCAGCTGTGTGATCTCTGGCACTCACCACCTCCTCAGTCTGAAAGGTCCTCTGGGTGGCCCATGTCTCTTCCTAAGCTTTTATTTTGCTGCTACTGGCAAAGGAAGGACACAATAATATTTTAAGGGAAGATTATCAGTTTTAGCAATTAATCTTCTGACTAACCAAAAAAAAAACCCAAAACCATAGGCCCTAACTGAGCTCAAGGGAGCATCAGCTTCTTGTGAGAGCTCAGAGTTACACAGAAACTCTTCCTGCCTCTCAGTCCCCCCGTATATGATTTTTATTAGCAGCATTCTAAAACTTTGCCTTCAGCCAGTCTCTGTTACTCTTACCTGATTTAGCAACTGAAGCCTGCACTTCAGAAACACTGCACTTGGCTGGATGTGAGCTATAGTGATGTAAGGAAAAAGGGGTCAAGATGGGATTATATAAGAAAAGCATATAGCAAACTAATTCTTTTCACATCTTTTTTATGCTGCTCTGGCAGGTCCTGCCCTCTTTAAAGTTACTCTGTGCTATCAGGCTGTTGAAATGGCTCTGGGGAGAAAAGGAATCTGCACCAGACATCATTAACTGAGATCTACCATTTTTCTATTTCCTCCAAATAAGCATGATGATAACTGTATTCTTCTTTACAGCACTTCAGTAGGAAATAAAGTAAAAACAGCACACCTAAGGGCTATCCACCTGGAACTCCTACTTCCAAAACAAAGGGCAAACATATTGATTTATCTATAAAGGAAAAGCTGCTTCAGTTCTGCAAACATTTTCAAAACCCACCTACCTGTCTTGAGACACAGACTTGCCAGTGGCTGCAGAAAGCTAGCATTGGGAACTGGCAGAAAGTCAGAGCACTTACAAACCACAAGTGGCTTTATAGACCTGCATAATACAAGCACTTCCAAAATCCACACAGGGAGGGAGAGATGATAAAAATGCAAAAAACCCAGCAAACAGAGACATTCTGAACCCAAGACAACTCTGGACGGCTCAGGAAAGCTCTAGGACACACCAGAGGCAGTTAGAGTGCACGGCTCAGCACTTGGCCTGTGCACTTCAGGGTTTAAACAGCACCAGTCCGTGTGTGGGATCTCAGCACTCACTGGAGGCACATCCCCCATGACAGGGGTGACAGTGCTCTGAAAGGTTGTCCTGTTGCACCATGGTGCCAGGGCAGGGGGACCCCTGCAACACTCGTTTCAGAGGCAGCATCAAGACACTGATATACATAGTTTTTCTGGAAGAGCACCTGCAATATCCTTTGGGAGCATTCCAGAGCAACAAGAACTACAAATCTCCCCTTTTTCACTCCTAAGAAAGCAGAGATAAGCACCACAGAAGGGTCTTGCCAGTTTTCTTGGGCACTTGGAGGAATAAAGGTACATTGACTCTTGTTGCACTAACACCAGCCAGTTTTTGACAGTGTCAGTGCAGCTTCCAGCTCTCTAAGCAAGAAGAAGCTTTATCAGCTGCAGCATGAGAAGGATGTCAGGATTCTGCTCATGACTAATGACTTCATGCTGTAATGCTTCAGGACTACACCTTGAGTTAAATAACTTCTGAAAATTAATTGAAGAGTTACCCAAGCAAGAAGATGGTGAAAAGCTTTGGGACTGCATCCTGCCTTTCTAGATGCACATCAATATCTGCCTCAATGTCTGCCTTCAGCCTGTAGCCTCTGGTGGTGTGAGATGTGGACACAGGGGAGGGACGGAAAGAAAAAAAGAGAAGGGGGGGGAAAAAGGAGAACCACCTGAAAAGAGAGATAAGTAACTGGGGAAATTACAAAACTGCCTTGTGCAGTAAAAAGCCCAGCATGTAGAATCGATTGAAGCTTTCAATACAAGGGAACAGGGGTCTCATTTCAGCTGCTGATCAGTTTAGATTCACAGCCACAATAAAAAAGGTTACATTCCATGGCTGCACATCCTGATTATTGAGAACAATTTCTTCTTAGGAGTCTTTGTTTAGTTAAGATAAATCCCATACACTTGGTGATTTCTTACCTGATGAGCACTATTCAGACAAAATTCACAATCAGAGATCATAATAGCTTTCACACATTAGCAGACTTTTATGTCAACAATCCCTCTGGCTCACAAAATCCAGTTCATTGAGAAAAAGGCTTTGAAAGCATGTGGCCCTGAAAACAAGGCAAACAGGAGAAAACTCCTAACTAAAAAAGAGAAAAAGAAAGTTTAAGGAAAGATCAGTAGTTACAGGTACCCACACTTTAAAAGACAAGAGGAAAAACAATCAAGTAGAAAGAACAGCAGATGCTGATATTGCCAGAACTGCAGCTTATCTGTAACTGTCCTATCCACTTCAAAGCCAAGAGTTGTTCATCTCTGATCCCTGGACATCATCAAGAGCTGACACTGAAACATGGCATTACCAAAGACTGCCTATGTCAGGATAACTGTCTCCCACTTATCTTCTCTGCCATCACAAACTTGTTCGTGCAGATCCCAAAACAAAATCTGGCAGAGAAACCGCATGGGAATTGAAACAGCCAGAGGAATAAATTCTTCCCCTTTCTTTTGGACAAAAGCAGGTAGTAAGTAACTGCTGAATTTAGCTAATAAAGCAGTTATGTGTGCAGTGTTCTCCTGCATTCAAACAAACAAGGGTCATTTCAGTTGCTCATAAGCAGTAATTCGAAATATGCAAATGCAAAATCTGTGTAGTAAGAATCTACTAAAAAAAATGTCTAAATGGGCAGTCCAGTGTTTTCCTCAAAATCCATATGGCCAGCCTATTGTATCAGATCCCCAGCTGATTTAAACTGCACCACTGCTGACATGGAGATGAGGAGCAGCAGCAATACACATCTTCCCACATGCTCCTTCCCCAACACATATGGTTTGCTCGTTTATGTGGAGGAAACAGAAAAAAGGCTGCAGGCCTGTGGTTTTGCCAACAGTTAATTATCGAAATAAGAATTTCTGCTCTCAAGGGTGCAGAAATGACAGTTGCTCTTCATGCTGTCACCAGGACAGACATTCTCCCCTACAGCCATGAGGAAACAAAGGTGAGACCTCCTGTATGTGAGTTCCTCGTGGCAGTAAATGAACACTATCATTATGCTGCTGCCAGGCACTGAAAATAAAAAGCTGGCCATGACCCTGATGAAATCTTTAATAGTTCTGTGATCGCTGCATGCCTCAGTTTCTTCCTTTTGCTTTAGCTGTTTATAAGGGATGATAATGGACTTGATGCTTTGCTTGAGCTCAGTGCCCATGCGCTGTGTGACAGACCATTGGGACAGACAGTGGCCCTTCACAGTTAGGAAAGATCTTATGGTCTACCATAATCAACCCATAGTCCTTCCCCTTCTCTCCTGGAAAAAGGAACAAAGGACACTGCAAAGCATATGCTGCTTTTGAAGATGAGAACAAGAGGATGCATTTCAGCAGCAAAAATGCTGCATTGTGGTCTCTTCTCTTAGGGCATTTGCACTCTGACCAAAGACACACACCCATCATCGTTAGACAGTCAATATGTGCTGGCCTGTTTATAGAGAAAAATTACTCATCTAGTTGTAGGTTCCCTGCTGTGAACCTTGATTCTCCTTAAGGGTAAGGGAAATTCAGAGTTGATTTAGTTCTTCCTAGTGGAGCCCTGAGAGTAGACTGGTGATAATGAGTAACACCCAGCAGCCGTGTCAAAGGAACCAAGCCTGACAGCACAAGAGGGTAATTCACCTTCAGCTAAAACCACACCAGGCCAGATCTGTGGGGTATTATTTAAAGGGACTTTAAAGGTAGAGCTCTGATAAAGAACTTGCAGAAAAAGATTAACATCCCTCCTCATCTTTGGACTTGGACTACATCTAAATATTGTGAATTCTTCCTGAATAACATCTCTTAAAATATCAACTTGCAAGATCACACAGTCAAAACCCTCAACCAAGCTCTCATTCAACGTTCAGCTGCGCACTGAGGCATCCTCTTCCTTGTCTGATACACCCAAAAGCTTTTCCTCATCTGCCATTGACTCCCATCACACTGTTTTTCTGCTTGTTCCCACCTCTCTATCATGAACATATGCTCCTTGTTTTCACTGTCAAGGCCGTGGCAGAGCTATCCTTTCCCTTGCCATCAGCTCTTACACAAACATCCCAGGTTGCAAACAGCTCTTCAAACCCCTCAGCAGCCTTGGGGCACAGCAGGGCCGGGAAGTGAACACCCTGCTCAGACAGAGCAAAGCTGGGACAATTCCACAGCCACAGCACTGATGACATCAGCTACTTCTAATGCCCCAAAAGCACCTTTTGCACCTGGGTGATGATGTGCAAATGGAGTGAGAAGGAATCAGGTCTGTCTTCACCCTGACAACTCTCCAGTTGTGTACCACTGTGGTCATTTCTGCCCAAGTCAGGGTTCTTACCATGCAGGACCACTTGTAAAATCTCTTTTGCCCTGTCTATAACATTCCCTCAAGTTTTTCATCCAATGTAGTCATAAATCTGTCTGATATTCCTCCCTGAGTAACATTTGATTGCCATGGCGTTCTTCCAGACCTGACCTTGTATCTTTTGAATCCGTGGCAATGGACTCAAGGGAAAATTCAACTCCAACTTCACTGTAGCACACAGACCATTTACAAATATGCAGCTGTTAACACTGAAGAGAGGCAAGTGCATTCAGTAATTCTGTGTTTTACTGCTGGGGAAAAGGGGACAAGAGGTATGGCAAGGCACCTCCCAGTCAAAAAAAATTAATATTTAAAATAACATTCAGAAGTCAGATGTAAAGTTCTGGAAAACATCAAGATACCAGCAAGGCTGAAGTGTTATTCCAGGCAGCAAAGCCTGAAGTTAGACTCCATAATGATCTACAATAACGAGATGATGCAAATCCCAGCACATGGCATCAGAGCCAGGCTGCCAGCACAGGGACTGTGGGCACCACCCTCTCCCTCCCCAGACTGCATCCCCATCTGCTGCGAGTTGGCCATGGGCAGCAGCCTCTCCAGAGCACGGAACCGTTTGAAACAAATGCTCACAGATCACATATTTTATTTCCAGCATCTACTTTTCCTTTTGTAAGTTGTTCAGGTGCCAGGCAGAGAAGTTGGAGTCAAATGTTGACAAGTGAACTTGGGGCAGATTACCAGCACTGAAATACTCAAAGTTGTGTAGGCTGTGTACAATTCCCCATGCAAGTGTACAGGGAAACTGCTGATTTCTAATATAATCACTTGTAAGGAGAAGATGAATTTAAAAAAAAAAAAAAAAAAGCCAAAAACTGCCAAATCAGTCTTTGTTAATACTTGCCATAACAACACATATAAACAACTGGTATAAATGGCTTTTTTCTTAAAGTTTGGAAGTCTAACATTCCTAGAGAGGAAGCTGATCTTGACCTGAGTCAAAAGAGGTTTTCCTCTAGTCATTGACTTAAGAGCAACAGTCACACCTGGCAAAGGACAAAATAAATGAAAAAAACCAGTTGTGTTCATTTTCACACTTACATCATGGCTTGAGACAGCAGCCTAATTTTCAAATTCATCCAAAAATATCAGCTTCTGTAACATTCATCTATAGAACTATCAAGCTTTTGCTTTCCACTCAATGAAGCTTTTGCAAAGACCTTTACCATTCCTCATTCAACAAGTAAAATAATTTCTCTTCTTTCCTTAATCCTGAGGTAAAAGATGATAGATTTATCATCAATAAAAATAAAAAATAAGTGCCATGTAGTCCTTCTACCTAAAACAATCCATGCAGTCTGATCCCAGTGTTGTATTTTCCAACATTTCTGTGGCAGTTTCGGATGAGCAGTAATCACAGCCAAGGCCTGAAAGATGGTTTTCCGGCAATTTTCTGTTTCAATGAGGAAAATATAGAGGGCTCATATGAAGAACAACTGCTACACTTGGTCTGGATATGCTGTTCATGTTCTGGTATTTCCATTTTATAGTTTTAATAGGTGTTTCTATAGCTTTAGTAGGTGTTAAAATAACAGCATCACTTTCTAGCAGCCTTAGACCCTCACACCAGCCATAACACTGTCATCCAACATTCATTTCACTTACTGCAAGTAACAAGAGAAGGATTAGACACTTTTTTTTTTATTAAATTCGGAAAACCAGAACTGCTTAATAACTTACATTAAATTCCTGGTGTGTAAACTGCTGCAGTAAAACTTAACAGTGGGAAAAGAATTCTGTGAGACTCAACGACAGAGAATGATTTTGTTTGAAGTAGCTGGATAAATTCATCTTTATATTTCATAGCAAGATAATGAATGAGGAACAAAACACATTTTTCTGTGTTTCCCAGCATAGCAAATGTCTCAGTGAGCAGTTGTATTACTGACAGCACTGGAAAATTACAGATTTCAAAATGAAATGTGTCTCACCATCACGTAACAGAGTGGATACCACAGCAGTGAAGACATTATCTCTACTGTACTGAAATCACAGATTTCACCGATATCCTATTCAATCCTCAGCCATGAACTGCACACCCCAAAGTTTCTGACAACCAAGTACCATTTCCTTCTCTTGCCTCACTGTTCAACTATAGCAGTCTAAGAGTTTAGGGGCACTGGTATTGCTTTTCCACTGAGCTGAGAAGAGTCTAAAAGGGAGTATGTCATGGTGTTTCACGGGAGGAGCAGGAATCTCTGATTTGACTCCAAGGAGAGAGCTGACAGTTGTGGTGGTGAAGGGAAGATAAGCATTTCTGTGGCATCATGTTCTTGGAGCTGTTCAAGCAGAAAACTCCAGTGAAAAAGGCAGAGTTGCTTTAGACGTAGCACTTATGCCTGAGAGTGGTACAGCAGCCTAATTAACTGTGTTTAAAATTTAGCCAGCCTAGGGGCTGAAAAGTCAAGTCAAATCCCACAGGACCCAAAAGGAAGGACTGTGCCAGCGTTCATTGAACAACCATTATGTTTTCCACCAGGGTAACAGGCAGCTGTGCCAGTGCTGCTCAGGCCTCTTCCACACCTTGTGTCTCCAGAGCAAGAGCAGATTTCATCCCCATTTACAGGACAGTCCCTGCAGTGTTCATTGTATGTTTCTCCACCATCCCAATAGCAGTGAGGGCACTCATTTGTGTGGGGCAGGTGGGAGCAGAGGTGGGTACCAGTGCCCTTGAAAGCTGATAGCAGCACTGCCCTGACTGCTGCACTTTGCCCCACATCACGTGGGATGCTGGAGGTAGTCAGCTGGAGTTCTGTACATGTGCTACATGCAAAGGCAGTTGCATTGACCTTCCCTTTTCGTTACTTGATTGAATTCAGTCTCTCATAGACAAAACAAAGGAATCTGCATGTTCCCTTTTGATCAGAAGCTGTGTCTTCTGAGCCACACTACACACAGAATGTCTGTGGGGTAATCCAGAACGAAGAGTGAGCGTAAAACTGCACCACAGTCAACACACCAGCAGGGTTAAAGTAGTGCAGGGGTTAAGACCAATGGAAAAAGTAAGAGAGGTTGCAGATTTTCTTGTTGGAGAACTCTGAATCTTGCTCTATCCAGGCTTTCCCAGTGTTATTCTCATCTAAAGAGAAGGAAGCTTCCTGTGCTCAGACCTTGCATTTGGGAGCACCGCGCCCTGGCCAGCACTTGCACATTTGTTGGCACTCTCGTGCCGCAGAACAGTGCAGCAGAACATGGACACTTGCAGTGCAGACACAGCTGGCTGCCACACAATCCCATTTGTTCTCTGCACCTTGCAGGAAAACTTGTGCCACACTGGAGTTCCATGCTGACACCAGAATGAGGTTTGCTTTTCTATAGATAACTTGTTTCACTACGTGTTGCTGCTGAGGCTGCATCACTGTGCTGCGAGACAGACTCGAGACCCGTGCAGAATTCCCTCAGCTTTTCCTCACTGCATTACCAGCACCACAAAGCAGACACCAGTTTGGGTCAGCTTTTCATTCCTATTACAAAGCATAGGATGACAATGTTTACAAATAGATGATGAACCTAAGGTAAAATGCTACTGCTGACTTCTGTGACTCCAAACAGTTGCAGCAGACACTGGTTAAAGCTGTCAGCAATTGCTATATGCTGCAGTAAAAAGCCATAAGGAACATAAATTATATCTTAAAGGGACACTAACTGCCACAAAAGAGTATGTGTCAAAAAAAGCTGTACAACAAACCACAACTACACAGCACATCATTTTACATGATTACAAATGAGACTTGATATCAACACTGTGATCTAAGAGAAGACTGTCCTTTATTTCAAGGCTTCTAGCATTTTCACATACAACTCTTCACAAAGGACTGCAGGATCCCACTGTATACTGTGCAATCTCCTGCAGGAAAACATGACTTACGTACTATCTTGCTTTTAGTGTTGCCAAAACCTATGTTCTGTTCCACAAATATACTTAAAAGATCAGAACAAAGGTAACAGTTACAGAAATAGTAAAGGGACTGGTTTGTTGGCTGGTTTCCAATAAATTAGAGATTATTTCTGTTGTCTCAATCTTCAACCAAAATATAAAGCACCAGAAACTGCAATGAAGAATTAATTCAGGAACAAGAAGAACAACAAACCAACACACCCTCAACCCTCTTATCCACCCGTCTGGCTTTGCAACATGCTTGGTTGTATTATGCAGGAAACCATTCCAAATTAGTTTATTGATTTATTCTGGTCTTCAAAGAGCATTATAGTTTTAAAGAAATAAATGGATAAACAGGCTTCTCTTTAATTTCTCAAACTCCTACAAACAAATATGCCCATGCACAAGAGAAATATGCAGGGCGTAGAAGAGTTCAGCATTTTTAGGTGCAAAACAGGTCTTTTAGTATTAGAGATACTCGTGTCTTTCCCACTGCAGCTGTCTGCAGACACTGCTCTTTTCTGGCTATCATTAAGTCATTAAAGCTGCCACTTGCAGTCAGTGCAAAGGGATGTCTAAAGAAGGTCAGTGCAAGTGTGAAATACTGGTGTCCACTTACTACCTAGACAACAAACTCAGGAGCAAAGGGTGTTTGTGTACCTACCACAGTTAAAACCGAAGTACATTTTGGAAGCTGTTTTTAAATTTCAGTAACTATCCCCACTTTAGAAGCTTTAGTGAAAAAGATTTCTCTCACAGCAAATCTAATTGAATCAACAAGAGTATTCCCATGGTGAAGTGTGGCTGAAGGAGTGTAGCATGAATTGGCAATAGCTTAGATTTGAGTCACCTCTTGGAGATGCCATTTCATTGATTTCAACTGAATTACTTCTGATTTGTGCTTTTGTAACAAAGAAAAAAGAGAGAATGGAAGAGCTTTCATCTTGATTTTGCACCAGGGAACTCAATAGCATTTATGCTGTTTGCTGCAGTGAGTGCCAGAATCAACTCAGCACCTATAGAGCCCCGTTTTTAGAAGATCCTGTAAATCTATTGCAGCTCCCTGGGAGCAAAGACCCAGATGGCCAGTTTCTGCTGACATATTTCTGCTGTCCATGATTTGCTCTGAAAACATTAATAACGAAGGGTGAGTCTTAATAACCTTATCTTGGAAATGTCTCTCCCACCAAGCACAAGTAGAGTGAAAGTGCTGATGTGGTTCCTTTGCACTGAGGGAGCCGTGTGGGACTTGATCCTGCAAACACCACATGCTTCTACCACCTACTAGGAGAGTCACTTCATGAGAGAGAGCAACACAACTGTGTAGCAGTAATGAACCCTGGAACCCATGTGATGAAAACAGTGAGGAGTTTAGGTAACAGTGTCAGAAACAGTCATTATGTTTGTTCCCAGATGTGACCGTGGCTGGACCCTGAGCTGGCTCTTCCTTTGGCTGCTTACTGTGAAACTGTTAAATCTTGCACTACTTAGCCTGTATGAATATCCATTTGTTTTCTAATAAATAGAGGGAAAAACAGTATTTAAATAATCATAAAACAAATTGAATGACTCAGCCCAGTGTGTTTTCTGGATTCTTAACAATTTACTACAGCTAATGGTCCTTGCTTTCACCTCACACCATTAATTTACAAAGTCATCATTAATCTCCAAGAAAAGCATTGAGCTTTGATTATTACTGCTTAATTACATGGAAAAATAGACAGACTGTTAATATTAATTTGCTTTACAACAGGCCAACTAAGTTATCTTCAATTCTCAGTGCATTCTACAGCTGTCATTTTATGCCAGGTAACAATTAATAAAATTATTAATTGAAACAAAGCTTTTTACCAGTGACAAAATCCTTATTTGAGCTCATGAACACTCATATTTTACTACCCAACTCCTATTGTATTTTGTTTACCATATGTGAGCCCTCAAGGTAAAGCCACTGCAAGCTTTACCTTGACATTTCTATGTAAATTGCTTGAAGTTATGCATGGAAATCTCATAAGACAGGTTCTGCTTTTTAGGGAAAAGAGCGAATGTTCTTCTAAAGACTCAAAGACAAATTTAAGACCAAGGTCATGGCAGCAAAGGTGGACTTAAATATTTAAAGTCAGAGAAGTCTAACTTCTCAGAGAAGCAGGGAACTCTCTACATCTTCACACACTTACGTGGAAATGTCAGCTCCCCCCTTAGACTGTAGCTTTCCAGAAGCCTTCAGGGTAAAGCTTGGTGAAAGTGGCCTATTTTTTTAATCAGAAAAAATATATTTTCATGATTTTCCATAGCCAGTCACTGAAACACTAAGAGGCAACAAATTTCTTTCAAATAAACAGGCAGATTTTTGCATGTACTTCTCAGCCAAAGCTTGGTAAATTTTGTTTGCATGTCATGCCTGTATAAGGGCTTCTTTTGCTCTTCATCACTTAGAACAGAGAAGAGGTGAGCCTTGAGATACTCAAAATCTCTCTGTATTGAAAGAGCTCTCCTGCCTAAGCACATGAAGGGCAAAAGCAAGAGGGAAACAGAACATTCTCAACTGCATTCAGGTAGATTTCTTCTACCATATTATTAGCAAGGCTCCCATTAAAGATAGTCATGAACACTCAAACACTGAGGGGAGAGCAGGACAGCATTAAAGCACAGTCCTCACAAGAGTCAGAATTGGTTTTCACACAGTTCATATTTTTCCACCCTTTGTGTTGCACATATAATGTGAATGACAGAGAGGTGGACTGTAAATGACTTCTAGAGACTCCACCATTGATGCAGTATGAAATAAGTTGGCATTACCAGATGCTTATCTGCCATGCTCCTAAAAGCCCCTAAGGGCTTCATACAACCTCCCCAGATATCTTATATCCTTTCAAATCCACCATTGAAATGAGGGCACAGCTATTTCCTGAGACAAGCTAAACAGAATCACAAATTCAATGCCTTGCTCCTTAGCCCAGCAGTAACACAGCCATTATTATTCTATCTACAACAACCATTTAACTATTGATAAACACAACCCCTGTCCCCTCAACCCCCTCCATCCACCAGTCCTCTTCAGCAGAAACTAACCCTGTTCCTTCATAGGTCACATTCTCTAAAATTCTTATCATTTCCCAGCTGCCGCTGCATTTGAACCATCTTTCAATATGTCAGGATCAATTTGTCAGCCTTGGTAAAGGCTGTGAGACTGTCCTGGTGAGACACCATGAGCATACTGACCAACAGATTGCTGCTCTGGCCATCGATCTTCCAAGAGAAGCAGCTGAACAACATTCTCTTCAAAGCCAGGCAGTGTTTACATCTAAGTGGCTGACCCAACAATTCACTTGAACACATAATAACGTTATTAATTTATTATATGTTAGTTCTTGTTTGTAAAATAAGATAGGATGAGGACTGCTACTATAGGATGAAAGCTCTGCAACGGAAGATGACAGACTAAGATTACAGATGATTCTCCTTTTAATGAAAACATCCCTTTTTTTTTTTTTGAAGTTTCTTTCTTGAAATAGGGAGAAATTGTTCTTTCCTGCGATTGCTTTGTGTTGTCATATGAAGTACACTTTCCTCCCTCTTATTATCAAAAAGCACATTCACTTACATTTCTGCTTTAACTTCCTTCAGAGGATAAAAGACAACAACAGAAACCAGAGAGCAAATACTACATCAAACCAGTACTCAGCCCATTTAATTCAGCCTGGGAACACAGGAGATTTGAAGTGAACAATTTTTGTGACACAGGGAGTAATGAAAAGCTGACAACATGAAATGGAATTCTTTTACCATTTCAAGCAAGTCTGACAAGTTTTTGGGTCACATCCGATGATTTAGATTGACTTTTAGAAGCAGAACCCCAAATCTTTGTCACTGAGAAAGAAAGGGTATACTTCACCTTCAGCCAAATTCCCTAGCAGAAAAAAAACCAACATGATGGTTAGGAATTCTTGGCAATCTCTAGACCCGATCCCACACTCTGCTTTTTACTGCATAATATCTAAATTGTTAATATATTACAGTAAAATTCAAGATCTAAGTGTTTTCACAGCATCACATTTTACTACATACCACACACGGCAAGTGAGCTATTCCCTGCGTTACAGTATATAAAGCAAAGAGCCCCAAGGAAAACCAAAAGCATACTGAGATCATACTGAAGTATCAGTATTTCACAAGGAAAAGTGAGAGAGAGGTTTCCCTATCTCCTGTAAGCTTTACTCCTTTATCATACCAGAATAACCAGCACCAAAATCACTTTGATTCTAAGGACAAAAATTTAGGTCAGATTCACCCATCAGACTATCGGTGGATTAGTATTTCACAATCCTCCCCTGCATCTCCAGTGCTGGATGCTCCTTTCTTTCCTTTATCTCAGTCTTACACATCCCAGTTCTCTGCTTGACCACAAAATACTGAATCTTCCACAGGCATCTTTTTTATGATGGCAAATGTGACCCTATGTGCACTGGTTCTACTGCCTGAAATGTTTCTCTCTCTCTTTCCCTCTCTCTCCCACTGTCCTGAGATGAAAAGATCTCAGCTGAACAAATCTCCTTTACCTTTTACTTCTGGTATCTAAGAGCCAAGGCAGAAAGAGATCAATTGACCATAGGATGCCTTTAACTGTAGAGCACTGGGGGTTGAGTCAGTTCTTCAGAAAGTTGACAAGTATTAAAGCTCTGGTACTGCAAACAGTTAGGCACGTGATTAGATCTTTGTACTGATTTAAATATATATTTAAGCACTGACAAGACTGGGGAGTGCAGCTATCTCACCTTGGGGGTCAAAAAATAAATACAGGCCCAAAGTACAGAAAGCCAACACAGCATGCCTTAGAAATACTTTCCTGGCACACCCACATTGCTAACCACAAAGCATTAAAACTAGTAAAATTTTTGGGACATCTCAAGGGCCAAGAATAACTTTATACCATACAACCCCATCGCCTAGCTTGTTCATGCAATAGCTTTTTTTGTTTGGGAGTTGTTTTTGTTGTGTGTGTGCATTTGCTCAAATGAGCTCTGAGAGTTCAAGGTGCTTACACAGCACCACTGATACAGAGTTCGTGTGCCATGGCCCATAAGGATTATTTTTTTAGTCTCCAAACCTCACCACTAACCTAAAGAAGCTGTTTACCAGTTCTTAGAGCTGCAGAATTCTTCTGCCTGTTTAAATGGCAGAATTTGTCTCTCAAGTGACTCTAAAATAATCAACTCTTTCTCCTGATTAAAATCATTGATGTCTAATAACTATGTTTTGGCCAGTCACAGAATGACAAGAGTTAGATGTTGTGCACACAGTTTAAAAGACAAAGAAGAGTCAGGCAGATGATGCAGTTTTAAACTCACCTCCGTTACCAGAACCTTGGTGATATGTGTAAGCATGTCAGGGGCACGTGTCCCTTCGCTGAATCACTGCTATGCAGTGTTCAACTCCCGCTTGCTCCATCAGCCCGCTACCCCGTTAGCCCCCAGCTCCCAGTGCAGGGCTCAGCAGGGGTGCCAGGGCACAGACCCAGAGCCAGCACACTGGGGAGGTGGAGGCACATCACAGCTTAAATCCCAAATAAAGCATATTCCTGCATTTACAACCAACTACTTCCAATTGTTATGTGCACATTTCAAAACCCACAGCAGACTTGCACACTGCTGTCAGCCCATTTGTTCCTGTTCCAAGTCTATCTCACTGCAGCATTTGTTTCATGCTGCCACTGAGAACATGCTTCAGCTGTCTTGCTGTTACTCAGTCTCAGTACAAGCTCTCTCCATTAGGTCAACAAGGCATGACCAGCCCCAGGTTCCTCAAGGCCCTGTCCCTTCACAGATCTCTAATTATGCACAAATCCCAATGTAATTCTCCTTTACTCTGTGCTCCAGCAACAGGAATAAATACTTCCCCTTCTTCACCAGCAGCTGCCTGGGAAGGACTAAATAAGCTCTTCACGTTTTTTTAACTGAAATAAGGCAGCCAAGTGGTAAAAATAACAAGCACTACCCCATGGCTAAAAGGAAGCTGAAAGACCTCAAAGGGAGAAGCAACACCTACATTTGCAGAGGTGGGGGGGGCACAGAGGATAGGACATGCAGCCAAAAAACCCCCTTGTTTCACTGGCCAGTCCTCCTCAGCTAATGCTTCACTCCCTGAAGACCACTGGAAAAAAACTAGAAAAAGAAAGCAGAGCCTGATTTTTCATCCAATTTATTCTGTAATTTACTTGCTGAAATCAGTCCCTTTTCCCTGATCCTTTCAGGATTGCTATGTGAAATACAACAAGAACTTTAATTTTTTGAAGTGATACAAAACAAAGGGCCAAATAGTCACACATGTTAGACCTTTTGCAGACTTCAAACCCAGGAGGCAATAAAACCAGAGAGGTAAAAATCAAGCCTTTTTTAATTTTCTTCCACTACACTGGTTCATTGCACTACCCTGGACATGCTCATGGAAGATCTTTCCTTCTGGACCCTTTCCAGATTGCAGGCAACAGAAAGTAAGAGCCCAGAGTGAAGGCATTTGTGATAGGAGTTTGCAGGAAAAAAAAATAGAATTTTTGATACTATGCTCTAAGCTCACATGAAGAGCAGCAGGACCTTCTAAGCTACATGTGGCTCCAGAGAGGTGAGCCTGACCCTGCACAGCCACAGTGCTCATGGTGCTCCTCTCACTGCACAGCCCAGACCACGAGTGGTGTAAAATCACCCCAGCACAGCTCTGGGTAACACCACATTCAGCCACCAGGAGCTCCCTTTATTCTCCCTATTGGTACATCACAACTCCTTCAGTCAGAGCTACATGTCACCCACCCCAAAGATGCTGTAAGCTACAGAAGTCCTTAGTTTCCCCTTCTAGCAAAAAACCTGTGGTGAAAATGAAAGAAGGAAGAAAATATAGCACTTACAACACAGGCTTTTGACATTTTGGGGTGAATTCTTTTCATGGTGCTGGTTACAAAGTAGATCAAAAGTATATGCTCAATTTTGATCCTAACAACATAAAACTCATTATACTAAATCATTTCCCCATGGAGAGATTTCTATATATATGAAACTGTCAAAAATCTCCATTATACACATAAAGGGTACTATGTTATTTACTGAAAAAAGGGGGGGGGCAGTAATATAAAACCTACAGAGAAGTGGGAAAGATAAATGAACATCTGCCACAGAGGCTGGGCAATTCCTAAATGGCAAAGGGTCAGAAAAAAATCTTCATGTTATATCGTGAAGCATTTCTATTATCTTTGTGACTGAGTAGAGCACAGGGACTGCTATCAATAAATGTCCACATATGTTTTATTGTTTGGCTCACTACCAGCCAACTTCAATTTTCACTGACTTGTTGAAGAAGAAAAAAAAACACCAAAAAAAGCAGACTTACTAACTGCACAGGGTGAGACTACTAAACACACTGTTCTATACTTTGACTTAAAAAACCCCGAATTTAAACCTTCTGATTTGTATGTGCACAGAAGTACAACCTTCCTTCATGAGCTAATAAAGAAACCTCAAGGAAACATAAACCATATGCTAAGCTAAGCACATGCTGGGACATGAGTCGTGACTTTGTGTTTCTTCTTAGAATTGCTTTGAAATATTCACATCAGATAATCATAAAACATCCTGAATTTTAAAGAAGTTGAAAAGAACTGATCCCCATTTCCAAGTACAAGCCTGGATCTATGGGAGTTTGTATTCTTTTGTTAGCTCCAGTGATCTCAGGCTAATACATGTGCATGGACTGAAACAGAGTTACACTGAACAAGCACCAATAGAAGATGGCTCACAGCGTGATCTGATCTCTTCGGTCACTCTTCTCCAGCTTAATCTTACCTGAAATAACATGTTTATTACAGGGGTCAAAACAAGCCTTTGAACTTTTGACTTAGAGCCTTTTCCAAATTTCAGCCCATAACATATCACAAGCCTGGAACCCCTTATATAAAGCAATACAAGGATCACCTACACTTATGGGTCTCTTTTACACTGATAATAACTGTCATTATAAAACACTGACATTGTAATCTCTGAAACAGATACAATACACACAAGCAAAGGGTCTCAAAGTCCCAAATAACTGCTTGGTCCAAACCTTGAAGTATTTTCTTGCTTCACTTCCTGAGTACATTTTTCAAACTCAATGCACACTAATAACAGAGATGTTTGTCTGATGTCACCAGCTTTTCTTCGTGACCATCTCTTACTAAGCAGTACTGAAAGCAGGAGGATCAGACCATCTCAGTAGTCAGCTCTGGACTCTACACAAGATGGTGAATTTACTTTGCTATCCATTCTGAGATAGTCTCCTCTAACCAAGTTGTTTTTCCCATCGAATTCAATAGCTCTCAACAGTTTAGGACAGGGATTAAAAGGAATTTTGCAGATTTTTGGACTATTCCAAAACACTACAATAAGGTGCATTCTTTTACCAACTTTACCATAGAAATTCTGAATTTCTTTGTGGAAAACATTTGCCTTCTGTGCCGTTCTGTAGACTAAGAAACATTTCCACACCACTTACCCTTGTCAAGTGCAATTCTTCCATAGTCTGACCCAGCAGGGCTCCACAAAGCAGCAGTTAATTGCAGGGTCTCATTAGAGCTGAGGAAGGTGCAGACCTGGGCATGAAAATGGTTTAAATTCCTTCCAGCTGTGTGACACAAGAGGCACAGAGTCTCCAAGACAACACTCAAGACAGCGGCCAAGATGGAAACTCGCTACTCAACTACAACAGACATTATTTGTAGCCTTGGGCTAATTTTTCCATACCTCTTTGTGCAAAATGGGAAGAGCAGCTCTTGCTTCCCCTCCCTTCCACCGTCACAGTGCATAGTGAAAAACAAAAAAACCCCAAACACTACAGAAAGATATACATCATAGAGGTAATGGCACACAGCTTCTGGCCAGCTCCTCAGGACTCCCTTTTGTCTGGGGGTTTTAGTATGCAGCAGTGTCAACAGGGCTCTGAGTGAGCTTGCTTGGCCACCACAAGCGATGTCAGGGAGTCACTGAGACACAACTCTACCTGCAGTGATGCCAAAGAGGGCACAGCAGGATTACACTAAAATGCACTAAAAATTCAGTGGATGCAAGCAGGTTTGAGAGTTAACGTGCACAATAACAATTCCCCTGGTGCTCCTCTCTGCCTGGAAAGTCGGTGTGGCAATACACAGGGGAAAGCATTACTTTTTCTTTAGAAAGGAAAATCATCATCCTTTTTGTTTTTAATCCAATGAAACACACACATAAAAATAGAGTCCCATGAGAGAACACCAAAGTCTACATTATAATAGCTAAATTAAAGATAATTTAAGAAAAAGACACAAAAAAGGAAGATAGGCTTGATCCTGCAAAGTTAGAAGCATTCTATCCTTGCATTAACAAAGCATTTCTGTTATTCCTTGGTCTTTAAATTCATGAATATTCCTCACAGAACCCTGCAGAACCAGGTAAATGCTTACAGTTCAGTGGGTGTTTAAGTGCTGTGCTGGATAGGAATTAGAGCCATTTGAGCTCTGCAGAATCAAGGATTATGCTTAAATCTTCTGTGGCTGATTTTATGCTAAACTGCTAGTGTTTACCTGAATGTCTTATTCTTCTCTCATTCATTTTTGATAAATCTGAAATGCATATAGTTATATTTAAGACTAAATATTTGCTCCTGTGTATCACAATTAAAGACTTCATGATAAAGGAGAAAGAGGCTTTTATAGGGCTTGTAACTGCATATTTTTTGACCTTATTTCTAGTATTATAAGCTGAAAACTTCTTGCCACTGATAGAATTAGTGCACATGCCCTCTCTGATTTTAATGTTCTAAAAGAAGACTTTTATAAAAAAGGAGTAAAAACTATTCCACTTCTAAACATTAGAGAGGATCAGCTCACATGGTAATTCCTTTCCCCCTTTCCCTCTGCTTCGTGCTACAGTGATGCTGAAGCTGCAGTGTGCCCAGGAAGCACCCAATTTCCATAGAAGTCAGCCATGTGAAAAGACATTGAAATACTGTTTTCCTCTGCACAGCGAGGATGGATCAGATGGTTATTTGAGAGCTGCACAGCTAAAGCACACTTTCATCTCAGGACAAAGTATTCAGTAGGCAACAGAACTACTGAAGGTAGGGCTCCAGCTACTTACCACTGCACAAACAAACCAAATACAAGCAGGGAAAAGAGACACAACTGATAAACGAATCACAGTTAATAAATCACATGGACAAAGACATCCAAAGGAAATTAAGTCATTGCTGCTCTGACATTGTCCTGGTATTATCTGTGCATACTTGCTTTTCATACAGAATTTTCTTCTGAAACCTTAAGTCTCCACTAATTGCTGAGGTAGTGAGACTTGGAAAGAATTCATGTTATTTTACTTTAAGATCAAAGCAACATGCAGGCAAGAGAAAAGCTACTTCATGATCATGTTATCAGCCTCCAACTTGAGTTCCTTTGTGTTGCAGCATGTAGTAGGGAGGGCTTTTGGAGGTTTTTTTATAAATGTGGACTTACAACAAATAGATAACTTGCCTCATAAAAGAGGCTCTCAATTTTTTCGATACCTGTAAAGAAATACTGACAAGAATTCAAAAACATAAGAAAGTAAAATGCAAATTCAGGTCAGTTTGAGCCTTCAGATATGTAATGGGTAGGAAAAAATATCTGCATAGAAAAACAAATTTACTTTCTAATTTTTCAGCATCATGAGGAATGAAAAAGCAATGCAGATAAACAGTGCCCATTTTGTTAAGAATGCAAGCCTTTGCAGGGGGAATGAATTTACTGAAAACAGGTCAAGCTGGTGCCAAAAACTGCTCTTATCTGCAAGGTTTGAATAAAAACTCAAGCAAAAGGCCCAGACCTCTGAAGTTGGCCAAGACGTCACCCAAATTTCCATAAACTACATGCACAGTGTGCTTAGAAAGGTGCCAACATTAACCTGCGTGGATATCTGGAAACACTAAGGGATTGAAAAAGTTTAAAGTCTTTTACTTACAGCATTCCACAATGTTTTAATTCTCAAGCAAAACAGCTGTTCAAAATGTCTCTGTAGCCTATTTTCCACCAGCAGTTCCTGCAGCGCCAAAGATGCATCAATCTTTGATGGGATTACAAGTTTGGCTGATAAAGACAAGAGAGAAATGCAATATCCTCAGAATTCTGTGAGGTTTTTAAGGTCCTAAAGTATATAGTTACTGGATTAAAAACTGACTAAATTACCTAAGTGTTGAAAACAAGAAGAAAAGAAACACTACAAACATTTGTTAGAGATAATCATGACTCAACAGGAGTCAGTCCCGTTGATGATACAGTATTTACAGTCTGGAGGTAACTACTACATCTCTGCAAATACAGCTAGAAGCACAGTCAGAATGATAAACAGTGAACAGAGGAGGGCACTCACTTGGAATGGACCCAGATGCTTGTTAAACTGAGCCTACACAACCAACCCAAAAGCTGTAATGCAGCCCAATGTAAAGTTATAAAGCTATGAATAAATATTATTATCCACAGCTACAGAGTGGGGGACCCTGCCTTGCACAGCACCAACTCTCAAATCAGTGCCAAGTTCAGCGTGATCCTTGGCTGCACAAAAGAGAAGTAATAGGAGATCAGGAAGTGGTTCTGCTCACCTCTGAAGCACTCTTGAGACCCATAACAAAATGCTACACATAGGACTTCTTGTGTTTTAAAGACACTGAAAAAACTGAGAAGGGTGCACAGAAGAGGTTTTGGAATCAAATAAAGGGACAAAAAATAGAAAATAAAAAAATTGATGACACTTCCTTTTTTTTAAGGAGAAAATAACTGTAATCATGGCTCTTAAATCCCACAAGGTAAGTCTAACAAGACCTAATGACAGAAAAAGCCCCAAAGTGAGACAAATTGAAATTAGATAAAGCTTTTAATAATATGAATGATAAACTACTGAAATAAGAAAAGAAACAGCAGGTTCCCTGTTCCTAATACCTTCAAATGATTGGATGCCTTTCTGTTAACCATGAAGGATCACTAGGTGAAACCACAGCCTGTGTTCCCAGAAGACTGCAAAATTGGTCTATGGACCCTGACATGAGAGGCAATTTCAGCAATTTACAACCAGCAACGTGATCTTCCTCGTTTATGTCATCTGTACAACTGATCCTGTGGACAGCAGGAATTGGGGTTTGAACTAAGTAAAAGTCTGCTCTCTCTCATTAACTCCTCTGCCACAGAGCTTCTCAGTGTTCCCCAAACCACCAATCCACAGCTAGATCAGAACAGTCATCCGCTACTCCAAGACAGTAGGTTCACATTAAGCTCCTTCAAAATGTGCATCACAGGTGAAGTCTATAAGGATAAAAAGAAACCTAACAATCATATTATTACAATATAGTCTGACTTTTATTGCAAATGTGACTCCCTACAGTCCATTTTCTTTAATCATAAACAAATGTCGAGTTTTACATATTCCTACTCTGAACATTCCCTTTTATGATAGTCAACACTGTCTCAAAGCAGTTAATCATTACAGAATTGTTATTGTTCTGCCTTGGTTTTTCCCCACAAATTCACATCAATAAACCAGAACTAATACTGCTATGAACTTGGACAACAGAACTTGACTTGATAGCTTATTGTAGTGAAAGAAATGCCTCTTTTCCACACAGCATTTGCAACTACTGTATAAAAGGTAGTTCAACTGTATGATTGTGGCTATCATGATTTAAAAGGATTTCTTTTCCCTCCTGGAGGCATCTGCAAGGTTGGGTAAATCCAGAGAGAAAAAATTACTTTGACATAAAGAAACAGTAGCTGACTAAGGAGTTTTCTGAAACCCTCACCCAAAATTCAGACGAAAATCCTCAGGTATTAGGCAAGACCACATCTCAGAGTAAAGATGAGTTTATTTCCTGCCTGTTTTTCAGTTCATGTTAATTGTTGAGATTCTACATGCAGTGACTGCATTTTAGCCTCCTCCCTGGGAGCTGGAGGAGGCAGGTCCACCCACAGCAAGTGAAAGTGCACTGCCAGCTGAGAGCATTAAAGTATTCCCCAGGGAGCAGCAGGGCAGCATCTTCCCCCATCCCAGGGGGAGTCTGGGTATCTATTTCTCTTGGAAAAGAGGTGCAGAGACAGCCTTTGCACTGCAAGAGATCTCAGATTTCACTGATGTTTACAAATCAAACTTTGTTCCAGGCAAGGATAAGAATGTTACATTGTCCAAACAGATGGATTATTTTTTCATGTTGTTCACAGTAGTAAGTGTAGCCTTAGCACACAGCCTGGAAAGCCCGGACTCTCACTACCTGTGGGGCAGAATAACCAAGATGCCAGGCACCATTTTATGTTCTGCACCTGTCTGGGAGAAGCCTTCAAGGTCAGTCCCACATACAGGTAAATCAAGACCAGACGAGTCACAGGGGAAAGCAATCTTGGAGAACAGAGACAAACTCTACAAGAAATCAATTATAAATATGGTGCTAAGGAAAGAAGTGAAGGCACTGATATGAGACTTGGCTTTTGGGGAGTATTCAAGACACTACAAGAGTGGTGCAACCATGTTCAATTCTCCCATATACCACAAGAGCCTGGAATCTCCTGTGACACTGCTACAACTCAGCATCATTCCTCACCTGACCTTTTATTCCGTCATTTCTTTTCTGGTCACTGTCTCTCTTCTTATGCCATTATTCATTCCCATCTTCTTCCTGATCACCAGTTTCCAGACTTCCAACAGCCTTCAAGACATGTGCCTTTCCTCTTCTTCTCTCTCTTGACTGACTTACTGAAGCCTCATACTTCATTCTCTCTGCTCTCCTCAGTGATTTCTTTCCTCCTTGTGCATTCAGAAGGTTTCCACACTGCCTGACCAGGGTTCTTAAAAAGATAAAAAATAAGGATGCACAATTTTTTATTTACAAGTTTGTATGTGTGTGATTAAAATTTAGATTAAACCATGGGCAAATGACACAAATAACAGCATCTCCATTCAACAAAATGCCTGTTTATCTTCATAGACCAAGAAACACAAGATCTATTTGGAAAAGACAAACAACAAACAAACCCCCAAACAAAAACAAACACACACCCTCCCCCAGTACTACCAAAGCATAGTTCAGTGTTTTTTTAATTAAGTTGTGTTTAATTGGACTTTACTTTCCATTTCTTTTCAGTTTTTTTTTTCATTATTTTACTATTATGAGATGGTCCTCATTCCTTTTTCACTCTGGGAATCCTTTTGACTCAAGTCAAACTTGTCAAACACGAGCCTGTTAGATAATATGGCTTTAGAGTAGCTAATTTCTTTCTCTTACAGTATTCATTAGCTTAGACAACCACTGTTTGTGGTGGAACGGGACTGGAACAGCAGTGCTGGGCTTTTGGCAGTCAGACCTTAAGGTACAAGAAGAAGAGCCACCAACCCAGCCCTCTCTATGAAGCTTTGTGGATTTCCAAGGAGAATCCAAGATTAGTCAACTTCATACCAGTGCTTCCCTACGGCCATTCCCTGGGGGCTGCCTTGTGCTTTGCATGTGTGAGGGGTCAGAGAGCAGCACAGAGCTGCCCCTTGTTGGCCCTCTCATCTCTTGGCTGTCACAAATTCCTGCTCTCTGGTGTTGGCAGCACCGTTCCCATCACTGCTCCCAAGTCACAGCCTACAGGATGCACTGTCCTCCCCTCAGGGATGAAAACCAGCACCGCGACCACCTCAGAAAATGGTCGCTGCATGAGGAGCCTCAGGCAAACAGCCAGCTCATGGCCACTGCATGGGGAACCTCAGGCAAACAGCCGGCTCATGGCTGCCTCGCGTGAGGAGCCTCAGGCAAACAGCCAGCTCATGGCCACTGCATGGGGAACCTCGGGCAAACAGCCGGCTCATGGCTGCCTCGCGTGAGGAGCCTCAGGCAAACAGCCGGCTCATGGCCGCCACACGTGAGGAGCCTCAGGCAAACAGCCGGCTCATGGCCGCCTCGCGTGAGCAGCCTCAGGCAAACAGCCGGCTCATGGCCGCCTCGTGTGAGGAGCCTCAGGCAAACAGCCAGCTCATGGCTGCCATGCATGAGGAGCCTCAGGCAAACAGCCGGCTCATGGCCGCCTCGCGTGAGGAGCCTCAGGCAAACGGCTGGGTGGGGCAGGTGGCCACATGTGGGGAGCCTCAGGAAACAGCTGCTTTGGGTCGATGGGCACCACAGACGTGGCTCTGCGAGCAAACGGCTGCGTAGGGCAAATGGCCGCCACATGGGGGCCACCACCGTGCAATGGCCGCCTCAGCCCAACGGCAGCTGCGGGCACTCCTACCTTTGTCTATGTGCCCTGCCGCGTGTAGGGCTGCAGGCGTCACTGAGACACCAGCCCAAAAGTAGTTTTCCTTTCACACCCCCAAAGCAGGACTTGGAGTCCTGCACCAGAGCAGCTGGAGCAGAGAGCTGCTGGCCATGCTGGCCACCTCTCCCCCGCCGCAGGGCCACCATTGGCCCCTGGCCAGCTCTGGACTCTCCACAGGCTCTCCTGTGTGACCTCTCCACAGCTGCTTTGTGTGCTGGGGCTTGTCTGAGACAAAAGGGTGACAGGGCTCCCTCATGCACAAGCTCTCCAGTGCATTCCCTCCCCTTCTTCCCGACTGCCCTGAGGTCTCCATCACCACCAAACTCTGGGTGAGCCACCCCTTTCAGGAACTGTGCTTGGGAAGTTTGCAGTGTGAAATTGGAAACAGAGAAATAAATTGTGGAGGTACATGCTGCTCCCAGAGGCTAAACCCATGTCCGCAGCAATCACAGAGAAGCACAACCCACGTGTGAAAGGAGGAGAAGAACTGTGCTGCAGATTCCCATTGCTGCTCACCGTGACCAGCACATCTGGGCTTGGAAGATGGGGGGAGGAAAGGGAAATCACATTCCTTTCTCAGGCCACTTTAGTTAATACCTGCTGTGACCATATGTTTGCACATAAAAACAATCATCTCCGCATCAAATATTAAAGCATTGCCAGGGAAATCTCTAAGTTCTGTACTTAACTCAATCTTTTCTGTTCATTCCACCAGTCCTTATTAAATAATTAATAACAGATATAAAAATGATCTTTGACATGAATACAATTCCAGCTACTGTTAAAAGAGCAGCTCCATCTGATGCCACCTAGGACCAAGTGACACCCTGTGCTGATTCACCACTTACATTTAAGTTTTAAGCTAAAGGGCAATTCTTTACCCCTGGGTACAGCTCAAACTTTCTATCCAAGTGTACTTGTAAGAGACTGGCCACTGCAGGGACCAGATCCTGGAGAGACGAGAGAGGCTGAGCTGCCCTCAGCCCTCTGCTGTGGGGCATGGCTGCCTCCTGAGGCTTCAGCCACTTGCCCTTTCACGCCATATTCCCCCAGGCTTCAACCCCTGCCAGACAGCCCCTCTCCAGCCTTCTGCATAACCCTAGTAGGGTGTCAAGGCAGCAGCCCAAAGCCATGTGCTTCTCCAAGACCCTGCAACAACCCTTGGGACACTTTCATCAGCTCCTCATGCTGCTTCTCCCTGCCGTTTTCTGTCCTTTGACCTTCCATCTTTCTTGGCAGCTCCCCTGAGCCTGTTGCCATGGAAATGCCCAATTGCAAACCCTCCTCATCCCCAGGAACTGGCCCCTGGAAGGTTCTTTTTCCTGCTAGCAATAACCTCTCCTGGGCGGTGTCCCCAGACAGCCCTGCTTCCTGGGAAGGGGCATCTCCCTGGCTCCCCTGCACTCAAATTGGTCCT
The DNA here is from genome assembly GCA_036023395.1 of Myiotriccus ornatus. NCBI lineage: Eukaryota > Metazoa > Chordata > Aves > Passeriformes > Tyrannidae > Myiotriccus > Myiotriccus ornatus. Next base: position 51,015 of record JAYRBT010000178.1, on the reverse strand, counting down.
TGTCCTGCCAAGGGACAAACCCCACACCAAGATCACATCAGACACCATGCAAACAGCTCATAAGTTATGCTTACAGGGTAGCCACAATGTAGTCAAAAGTGTTTCATACATCACTGAGAAAAAAAAAAAAGAGTCAGAACCACTCTGGTTCCCCAGTTTGCCAGCACTCGGCTAATAACATTCAGAGTGCTCTCCTTAACATAATAACAATTAATTAACTTTAAACGGGTGTCATTCTGCACCAGTTTAACAGAAGAGATTTCCAAAAAGGAAAAGAAATGCTAACTGACATATGCCATTGAAAATCTTCCCCATAAATCTTCATTTTGGCTTTGTGCACATTAGATATTGCTGTTGGTGAATTTTGCAAAAAGTATTTGCACTTAAATTAGGTTAAAGGAGTTAATATGAAGGAATAAACCTATATTTTTCAGCGTGAGTACAAATAATATTTTTTCATTTCTTGATTAAAGTGTCATAGCATTGAAGAAAATGTTATTCTCAAGAAAATAATGCTAATGCTGTGCTCCAAGCAGAATGATACATAATGCAAAAGGAAAGATGGTAAGAAGTAATTCATATGTATCCACCACAATTCACTGATGGGTGCTTTTCTTTAATCAATATAGTGTCTAATGGGCACAATAACTGGAATATGAACAAAAAGCCATTTTCACTTCCAATACACTTTACAATGATGCTTTTGCAATTTAAGTCCCATTCTTAATCCATTTTCACAGGCCTTTACCTTAATGCAACAAAATGAAAGTGACCTGAGGGACATTTTCTCCTCTCCATCAGAAAATATAGGCAAGCTACATGAACTCCGAAATATGTAGATTGTTGTTCTTAAACGGGGCTGTCTCAGTCAGAGCACAGAGACACTTTACAGCCACCGAGGCATAACTATATATTTACTTTCCCAGCAGTTTAATTTGCTACACTGCCACTGGTGCTGCAACCATGGTTTACAAAATCATACCACAATGATTTAATGTAGTTCAAATTTCAAAACCCTCTTTGGTAATTGGGTGATAGTAATCTTAGCAAAGCATTCTCAATAATTGCTTTATTATAATTTTTTTCAATTACTTCACAGTTAAGTATGAATTTCTTACCTCTGAGCAGCTCACTTGAACTTACTCAAAAATGATCACCTTTGCCACTTACAAAAATAACATGTTAGGTTTTCTTCTCTTACAGTGGAACATAGCAATTTCCAATGTGACTTAATAATAAAGAAAACTAATAGGCATCTAAACGTAAGACAGTGTCAAGAGGAGGTAGTATTTTAAGTTTTCATTGAACAACACTGACACTGAAAGGCAATGTCATATTCTATTGTGCAGAAAAAAAAAAAACACCTGTTTGCTCTCCTTCAATTAAAACACATTTCAGTCATAAAAAAGAACACATGTATTTTGAGTCTCAAAAAAAACACTTAATACATTTTTTTTCGCTTATTTCATCTGACAGCCCTTTAAAAGGACTGAGGCTGAGCCGAGAAGTTTCGTACTCCTATCTACTATTTCTATCTAGAAATAATTAAGTAATGATCCAGTAGTTTCCTGGGAAACAGGAAGTGGTTTGTGAGCTCCGATTAGGGAAGCATGGAAGACAGAACTGCTGTCTGCATCCCTCTCTCTTCCAGGACTGATATGTGCGTTTTACTCAAACAAACTACCCTTGCCCACAAAACCTGAATTGCCAATCACCCCTTCTCTGAAAACTGAATTGCAAAGCCCTGCACAGGTGCTGGGGTGTGGTGGAAAGGAGACACAGGTAACAAAATCATGGCATGTATCAGGAGAACAGTTCAAGTGTACAAGGCCACTCCATTTTTGCTTTTGGGAGAAGCCCCCAAGTACCCAATGAAACATTTTCCCTCTGACATCAGAGGAAGAAGGATTGTGTCTTGCTTCTCATATGCAGGTTCTGGATTAAAAATGAAGAATGTATATTCAGCCCTGTTGACAATCACAGTAGAGGTGCTAATCACTGAATTAAGAGGCACAAAGACTAAGTTCCCCTGCTCAGCTTTTAAAAATCACTGTGTTCCCAGAGAGCAATGCCATCTCTACATCTTTCTCTGTGTGTTTGTCTGCCATTTGTTACACTGAAGTTACTAGCAAGTTGAGATGAGCCATGGTAGAAAAGTGGGCCCTAAAATGCCCTTTAGTTTGGTGTCTGGTCAATGTTCTGACAAAGATTATCAAACACGTTGGGTGATTTCCATGGACAAAGTTCTTCCTGGTATTAAGCAGTGTGATGGAAACAGTGACACAGGGGGAAAAAAAAATCATTCTCTTGTCACCCTGGAGAATGTTGGAGACATCCTTGTATAGTTTTACTGCCATGGGATAAGTGATAAATTATGTATATGGCACAACATCATGCTGATTTTGGGGAGGGCATTGTGAAGGTGAAATGCATACCTTCTGCTCATGAATGTCAATCTAACTGAAGTCTTGGAAGCCGATACTGCTGTCAGACTGCTACAAAACAAAAAGGACAGGAGACAGGTTGTCTGGGTGCTTGCCATGAATGACAACTGAACAGATACTTCAATGTTGGAAAAAGCAACAGAGATCCCAAAAGTAGGATAACAGAGTTGATTTTAAAATGCTTTGCTTCAAGGCTGTGAAACAAGAAATTCTCCAAACATTGGAAAGAAGAAAGTTACCATTACTAGGCTAGACCATGAGATCAAGTATTGACATCAAAAACAGTAATAGAAAAACATACTGTTGGATCTGTTTTCTCAAACCTGGGTATTCTCTCTTTTCCAGATTTTTTTTTTTCCTTGCTTGGTGGAGACTGGTTGTATTTCACACACACTGAAACACAACAAATGCTCTGTAGCTGTGCAAAATGTAATTACATAGCAAATACTATGACACAAAATAGAAAAGAAGTGTAAGCAACCCTCTATAGAGGTTTACCCTGATGTGGATGCATACCTACATACATGCACACATCTCACCCCCAAATATCAATAAGCAGTGAGTCCCTACTCTATTTTGTAGTTCCAATATCATTTCTCATATACCAGTAATTGCCATTATATGATTATATGATTTAGCAGTAAATCAGTCTGGCCCTTGTGATGTTTTTAAGCAACTTTGTGGATTCTTTACTGAAAAGCAAAGCATTTCACCACAGAGAAGCTGCTGCCAGAAGAAACTAATGCAGGTGCTGATACCTACTTTGGGCACAGATGAGAACATGAATGTAAATACTCCCAGTGCCTGCTGCCTGTGGATGGCAGTTGTAACAGAACCCAAAAGTCAGATCTGACTGTGACTGTTGGTCAGCCTGAGATGTTACTGATGGCAGGGGACCCACACCCAGAGCTGTGTATACAACTTGAAAATACACATCCAAGCTAGAAGAATGAAGCTAGAAGAAACATCGGTGTCACAGGGAAGAGGAACCAAAGACAGGATATCGCAGAACGACAGCTTTACAAAGTATGTAAAATATGCTTGAGGGTTGGGCTTGATTTTGTCTTTTGACATTAACAGGACCTGCTGGCACCGTTTGAGACTATGCTCTGCACAATCAAACATGTAATTGTTTTGTATATGATGCCAGATATCCCTTAAGAGCTTCATCTGACATGTGCCACTCATATGATCAAATTTCATAAAGGCATTGCACATTGAGCTGTGCAAACAGACCCATGAATGCATTATCATTGGCAGAAGGTCAGTTTTTTCTTCATTTTACTCCCTATGTTATTTTTAAAAGAGCAAAATAACCACTTTACTAATGTCAAGACTTGTTCTACATTTCGGTCTTACTATCAGAAAAAGCGTATTTGATTTCTTTTACCCTTTGCTACAAACAATAATTCACCCCTTGCTCAGGAAATGCTCAGGAGATTACACGTGGCACAGTCTTCAGATGGCTCTGTAGTCCTCTGAACACAACAGCAGTTCTAAAATCACTTCCAAACACCTACCAGCTTCGGTTTTGTCATGCAATGTACAAAACAGGACATACTCAGAGCAACATCTGATTGCTCAGTGCACAACAAAACCATTATAGTTCATGGCAGAAGAAAAGGTGTTGGTTCCTTTTCCAAGGTGATTTGCCTATAAGACAGCAGCTGTAAAAGACTGAGGAGTAGAACTGAAGCACTAAGCAAACGCACCAAAAATATAATTGTGATATCAAAGAGAGTGAATATGAACCCTGATCGATGAGAGAAATCTCCGTTTCTTCCATTATAAGAATATTTTTCTTTCAAAAAAAAAAAAAAAAATAGAAACAGCTTGAAAAAAAATGCTTTCCAATGGACCTCCAAGATTTAAAGAAGTTTGTATTGCCTGAGCTTTGTGCTCTTCCACTGCAGTCCTCTACAAGTTGGAAAAAATTTCAGTTTCGAGTTCTTTCTTGGTTGGGAGTAGAAGAGAAACAGGAGTAGTATTTAGATCCTCAACCAAAAGTCTGCATCTCTCCCCTGCCTTACTTGTGCAAGCTCACAGAAAATGGAGTGAGAAAAGGACAGCTGCTTATTTGTTTGGAGCCTGCTGTTTAAGAAAGAGGCAGTATCTGTCATCTCCATGAAGGATGTATAATGATATCAGCTAACTTTCTAATTCTGTGAGTAGGATCTCTTTTAAACTGAAATTTTGTTAAACATTAATTTTTCCTCAATTTGGCAAAATTCAGGATCCTGACAGCTGTTTTAATTAGGAAGAGGACATCATGATGGAGCCAAGTAATTTTCAGTCGAAGACGTGTTTACTTAATAGGTTGCATCAAGTTGTGTTTCCATGATCACAGGATCAAACAGTAGAGCCTGTCATTACTCACAGCCTTGCCCAGCCCACAAACACTGACTTTTTCTTCAGTGGCACAAACCCAATTACCCGTCCCTCTAGTTTTTGCTCCCTTGCTTTTCTCTCACATTATTTCAGTCCAAACCCTCCTTTCCTCTTAAACCTGCTGACACGAAAACAACAGCTCTTTGCAGTGCACACCTAAAGCCTCGCACATTCTTTCATTTTGGGTGAAGTTTGAGGGGACTTTCTGCCACTCACCGTACAAATCGTCTCCCACGCCTGTATTTTACACCAGTTGGTTTGGCCCAGCCTGTAAGCTGAAAACTGTAACAGGTATTATATGGGATCAAACAGTTCAAATCATCTCTGGGAGCACATTTTCACTGTTTCAGCTGGAACAGACCTCAAGTGCCAAAGATTTCAGACAGACTATAGAAAAGGCTCTCAGAGCACCACAAGAATAATCCCTCTGGAAAGGGAGGCACTAACAAAGAGTTATTATCCTATTCAGATAGGAAGTTCAGCTGTACCTTTTTCCCTTTATGTTTTCTTAATATGGTTAAAAAAAAAGACTAATTTACTTGGAAAGAAGAACAGTCATAGAAAAGCAGTGTCAAACTGGTACTGAAGACACCGTACTTTTCAGTCCTGCATACTAATGGAGGGGTTGGGTTCTTCTCAATTCCCATCACTAACAAATACCTGGCCAGCTTTCTCCTCAACATCTTCAGAGGTGTCCAGAACCCTTCTGAGGGATCTATTTCTATTTTACAGCACTTCATTCTAACCTCCAACCCAAATTTCTTTCTTCAACATTAAACTGATATGTTACTGTTCTGTTCCAAGGAGGAATTCAGAACAATTAGCTGCTACCCTCTGTTGCAAACTGGGATACTGCTGTCCTGTCTATTTTCTTTTCTTTATATTAAAACATTCTTCCAGCTTTCATTCTATCCTTTCTAAACTCTCCATTGAGTTGCCTCTAATTTGTCCATATCCTTATTAAACAATGAAATATGTGTTAATGCAAGAACACCACTTGTTGACTTGTATTCAGCTGTTGTCCACTCCAAAAATCTTTCTCATGCTCCTGGGCAGTTATTATTCTCCATTTTCCACCCCAGCTTGCCCCTTATCTCCCCTACATACAGGGACTTTGAAAAGCTGAACCTGCTCTTGTTCATTTAGTACTTTTTGTCAGATTAGCAAGGCCCTTTTGAATTTCAGTTCTGTCTTCCATTGTCCTTATAGCATAACATCGTGATGTCCTCTGTGCATTTGACCAATTTAACCTGCATTCCATTACCTGAGTCCTTAATGAAAATATGGACTAGAAACAGCTCTGCTCTAAGAGCCCTCTCACTCTGGCAGTGAAATACAATGAGTTATGAGTGGTTTCCACTCCACTGTGTGCAGTGTTTTCAGGCTGGACATAATTCCCTGTGTTGTAGATACCACGAGAAAAAAGTCAAAAGCTTAATAGAAGTCAATTTGCATATCCCCCCCATATACTGTGTCCATTATCCTGCCCAAGAAAGAAATTGGATTAGTTTGAAATTACTCGTTCTCCACAAACCCATAGGGTTTTTTTAATCATTTCATCATCTTCAGCATTTGATAAATTGACTGTTTAATAATTTGTCCCAGAACCTTTCCTGGGGCCAAAGCTGGCCTAACCACTCCTGAATTTCTCCAGATAAGTCCATTTTTTCTTCTTTTTTCCACCTGAAATCTTCAGGCAATAACTTTGTGAAACTCATCCTATTAATAAAATCTATTCTACAAAAAAGATAAATGTAACAAATGTCCCAGAAAGCAATCTGCATATTAAAAAAAAATGTTATTAATCTGAATGACCCCAGGATTTTCACAAAGGACCATGGCTCTTCCAGTGAAATTGCCAGAAAACAGGAACAACTGGGACTGCTTATTTTAGTAAGAATAGGAATCAGAGGGGACATGCTGGAAGGATACATCTGAGAGCACAACATAAAGAAGTTAAGCCAAATACTCCAGTTAATCCTCCTGTGATGCAAAACAAACAAGCAGGCAACAAAACTGAAAGGCACACTTTTAAAATTGTAAAAAAAATCCACACTCTTCTGATTTGAAAAGGCCAGTGGATAGATTCATATAAGAGTTGCCAACAGTCAATAGTGAGGGAAAATGCCTAGCAGAGAGGATTAGACATTTCTGTAGATAAGAGCCAGAAGCAAATGCTGTCCCCTCCACAGAGGATCAGCAAAACACCAGTTTGCCTTCCTGAATCTAAACCTGGAGCAGGGACACAGGGAATTGCTGCAGCCATTAACTCCAGGGTCTCAGCATTGCTCTTGGTGCCCACCACGAGCTCACTCTCCCAGCATATTCCTACACTTGTGCTTCTGCCCGTGATCTCTGGCTACATTCTGCTTCCCATCTCCTCCTGCTTTCCAATAGTTTCTTTACCGTTTTGCAGCCACATAGCACCTGCTCAGCCTCCATCACTGTGTATCTGGTCTGGTACTCACATTTCCATGTGTTCATTTCCACAGCTCACTGGCCTTTTCACCTGCTTCAAAATTATCCTCTTAAACAAAAAAATGATGTGAAGGACCCATTTAGCCTGGAACCGCAGATCAACCACTGTACTGCTCACCTGCCTCTTTCTCCATAGCAGTCCACTTTGGTTTTGTTTGATTAAACCTCAATAAATTAATAGCCTTTTGTTTTAACATCTGTGCAAAGTCCACCTCAGCCCATTTGCATTCCCACTTAGCACTACACTCCTTGCTCACTAAGATATTTACTGCACACTGTTCAAAGTTTGCTCTGAAGACAGAGCTATTAGTTTCTTTAGGGCTTTTTATAGTACCTGAAGGGATAATATTAGGACTCCATAAACATTATCAGTGTTATGAAACAGATGCCATTTGTTTGAGGAGATGGGATTTCCCCTCCTGCAGACACTTCTAGGGAAGATTTGAGGCAAAGAGAAAATCATGTCAATATTGTACAGGAATTTTGAGTGCCCAAATAAGACTCCTCATGCCAGACTTTTTGAACCAGCTAAAGCAACATCACAGTTTTTGGTTCAAAGCACATCAACTACTGACTTGATCTGCAGCTGCAAGTCAGCACTTCTCCAAATCAGACCCCAGGGTCCCTAAAGATGCATCACAGAAAAGATACACACTGACAAGGTAAGAATACACGGAACAAAGGCACTGAGCAAATCAGCTCTCTGGTGCACCATCCCAGCGAGCCTTCATTGGGAAGACATCGTCTTGAGCCCTGCAATCTCCAGCCATACACAACCCAGTTCACAGGTCCACTCAACATGCCCTTGCCTCCTTCTTTTGACTGCACTCTCCTTTCTTGACTGCTTTTTTTCCATGACCTGCCCTAACAAACAGCTTGCAGCTCCCGTCCATGATTCCTTCTTCCCACTCTGATGCTCCCCGCCAGTTTGCGGCTGTGTGCTTCGAGGCCGTTTCCTAACTGCAGGCACAGAGGGCTGCATCTAAACTGCACAAGTTCTCAGAGCTTGACTTTACAAATTTATTGCCTTTTGCAAATCTGTTGCCACATATGCCTATAATACAGCAGAATGAATAAATGATCATGCTTTTCACCTATTACTTCGTGCCTTATAAGAACCACGGGAAGAACAGCTCACAGTGTCCTCCCTCTCACCTCTTTCTTTCCACGTTCACACCCCCAGACCACGTGGATTGCAACCTGAGAAAGACAGAGCACAAGACTGTTATGGGATGGCACAGCCTCTAAGGTGGGACTGAAAGTCAGATACACCAGAGCAAGCTATAGCATTTTACCCCAAAGTTTCCTCCTCTGTTAAATTTACCATAGTATCTATTTCCTTCAGCCCTCTGATATAGATTCCCAAATCAGCTCTTGAGTGGGAATACCAGAAAACATCTAGGTCACGTGGAAAAGAAAGTGCTACTTGCGTAGTGCCACTATGTCCAGTGATACCTGTGTGGAAAATATTTTCCTGTGTGGAATATACTCTTCACAACCACTACAACAAATCTCTGCTGCTGCAAAATCCTAAACCAGCAGGGAGAAAGAATAAAGAGGAATTTTTAGAAGTCAGGGAGAAAGAAAAAAAGGAAATTTTTTAAAATGCAGGAAGAATTAAGAGCAAAAGTGTAGGGGAAACAAACAGGAGTTAAACTTCTGCAGCTTGAATTTTACACCAAAGCTTTTAGTGAAAAAAAAAAAAAAATGCAGTGTCAAGGGCAAAGACTCATTACTAAGACTGTACATAGCTGGGAGATTCAGGAGGGAAATGCAATAGGCAGTTTGGGCTTTGGCTGGAGTGAAACCTGCCCATCAGTCTTGGTGATTCAGATCATTTTGTCTGATAAGCATCCGGGGGTGTGTGCTGGAGACACTGCAGTTTGTGTTTGCTGTGTTGTTTTCAGTATATTGACCTAACATCAGTGTATTGCAGACAGTTAAGATACTTAGAGATTTGCAGAATGATGAGATTTAATCTTTTCAGTGCCCCAGTTCTGGCTAGAAAGGCACATGTGGGAGCAACTGGCTTTCCAAAAAAATACCATGGATTGTGTTATTAAGGTTTAAGTGAAGATTTTAGTTATCCAAAGTGGATTTATTTTGCTAGAGAAATGGGCATTTCTCTGCTTGGCTACCAGAGTGTATGCCCTTGAAAGATTAATGTTTGCCCAAGGAATTTGCACGTTCCTCAGCTGGAGATAGTTTTCAGCAGAGCTCACACTGATAAAGCCAGTGAGGATTTTTAATCCAAGAAGCTAACCTGCTAATGACTGTAGTGGTAAAGCATGTATACCCGGTTAACACTGTTCTTAAAATGCTAATTAAAAAGGCTTGTTATTTAGGAAAAGTAAAATATATGTATATATACACGTATACTACACCAAAACTGCCGGTGCTGGATGGTGAGCACCTGTATTCTATTTAGGCTTTGTGAAAAAAATTAGACAAACTCTTTTAGTGAGCAAGTAAGAGATATCACCCTATCAAGATCGCAATAATTAGCAATTTCCTAAAAATACTCCAGTGGGGGTAATAATCCCTCATCCAGTGATCTCAAGGATCTTATGAACTGCCTGGTTTAGGCGAAGAAACCAAGGAGCCTGAGCTACACAATCTGTCTGAAGTCATACAGTAACTGCAGCCTGATGCTCAACACCCAGGAGGGAGATTTACTGTGAAGTTTATTGTGCCTTCTGTATGGTTTGCTCTTGAACATAGCATTTAGTTAGCAAAAAGGTATTTACTGCTCACAGGAAGGATACATGATTACTCAGCAACTTGCATCAGTGCATGTTTTTACTGTTTATTTCAGTCGTGCAATTCACAGAAGCCATTGCTTTGGGCAAGTCAATAAAAATGCTCCCATCGTTCACAGGTTCAGCCCCAGCATTTGTCAAATCTATTAGAAGACAGATTCTGTCATTTACAGCACTTTTCATCTTGTGTAGCCCTAAACACCAGCAGCTGGATTGAGATTGCCTTTTCAGAGTTCACAAGGGACTTTTACTGCTGTCAGATCTAAGCAAGACTTAAAAACTATTTCTCAAAGCAAGATTTATTGGAGGGCTAGCATCTGGTGACAAACGCTAGAGGAATAACAAACTCCTTTGTATTGTGGTGTTTCTTGACCTGACTGTTTATTAACGTTCATCTTCGCTCATAACTCAAAAGCACAGCTTTGTGCTTCTGATGCACCCTTATGGAAACAAAATGCTGCTGCTTCTGCACATCAGAAACATCAGCTTATTAAATATTAGTGTGGAAGTTACCAACAACTACACTGCATTGCTTTCCTGCTCTCCCTATTCAAACTTAAGTAACAAATCTCTCCCAGCTCCACAGAAGAACTGACATGTCTTCCAGGAGTTAAAAGATGACATTTTCATATTTTTTTTCTTCATTTTCTATTTAAAAGCTCTGACTTCTGCCATGGACGCTATGCAAGGGTTGGTAGTTACTGCCATCTCCGTGCAACTCCAAAATGCAAAGGAGGGACTGGTCTGCCACATGTGCTGCAAGTTTACTATTGCTTGCAATTCCAGGTTTTCCCCCGAATCTTTTCCAGCCCCAGTGCACTGCAACAAAAACTGCAAGGGACACTTTCTGGCTGCCCTCATTCAGGCAAACGTTGCAATGCATTTAAGAGTTTTTGCAAGACTGAAGGTCTGGAGTCTGGGAAACAGTTAAATCTGCTCCCTTGCTTGTACCTACCAGCTTCCCCTACACATATTCAGACATTTGCACCAGGTTTGCCACATGCAAGACCTGAGCCTAACAGGACACAGGCACTGAGGAACCAGAGGACAGTCCTTTGGGCAGCCTGCCCTCTTCCCAACAGTTCTGCTTCCTGCACCATCTGGACATGGCCTGAGCAGCCATTCCCACCCTCCCAGACTCCAGTGACTGCATTTAGAAGACAAAGCTAATTCAGATCTTCTCAAACCAGCTAATAGGATTGTTGTGCTTCACCAGTCTTGAAGTCCCTCTTGTTCTGTGAATATCTTACTGGGAATAATTCATCAAAATAATACCACAGATCCAATCACAATTAATCCCTTTGCATAACACAGGCACGTAGTGAAAGCTTCTGTTATCTCTGTGTTCTTACAGCAGTATCAGCCAGAATTGTATCACTGCATCACTTCAGTTCTTACTAGTGCACTGCTAACTGTGTCTCTTAATGGGCTGCAATATTGCTGCTTTCCAGGTTTCCAATTTGTATGGGAATCAAATTTGTATTTGTATCGGTGTGTTAGGCATAATATTCCTCTATCAATCTCTTCAGTGATATAGTCACAGACTCAACTCTGTTACAGGTGCTAGTATCATAATATTTAAAAAAAATAATAAACAACCCCCAAAATATTAATCAAACTGTTCAGAATTCCCACCTGTTCCATGTTGATGGCTATCAGTCATACTCACATGTTTCTGCGAGTGTCTCCCAAAGTAATCTATCATCTGGAACCTTCTCTGAAGCAGCTAATTCTAAAGTGAGTCACATATAACACTTAGGGAAATAAAACTTGCATTGTAACCAGAACCCGTTTCAAGAAAATAACATTATTCCCCATCAGGAACTGAGAAGAGCAGACTTGTATCAGGAGAAACCAACATAACTTGAATTTTAAAACCTTGTTACAAGTAATTTTCAGGCAACCTGTTCTACAAATACCTGCAGATCTATCTAACGTATACCCCAAAATTAATCATGTTCTTTTCAAAAGCTGATACTGTGGCACCAGAGCCCTCTCTTGGGCCAGTATTCCAGCACAGTTTGCGGGGGGATTCACTGTAGAGCTGAGCACTGGTACAAGGTTCTGCCGATGCCTCCCACTCTGGAATCGGGGCTGTGGTTTGGGGCAGCAGCATCGTACCCAGGGGTCTCTGGATGCCCCTATACAAAACACAGCGTGAGGAGCCCTCACTCCTGCTCTTTGAGGGAAACATCAGATCTCAACTCAGATGTGAGCCTGAGATCCAACTCCTTAGTTGTGTACCAAGACAAGGAAGTCTTCTTCGACACACTTATAAAACCCTAATAATAAAGGACTTGAATTATTTGTAGTAATTACTGAGCAATTCATTATGAGCTAGCAAATAAGTTTAAAAAACCCACCTTGTTGGCCACTACTGGGAAATTTATCAACAGAAAGAAATAAATTAATCAAAAATTATCCCATATGAATTATCTGGGTAGCCCTGGTTAATATATAACCTCTTTCCAATTTTAATAGCTGCTGTCCAGCTCTCTCACACAAAATGCCAGCAATTGCATGTGCAATAAATATTAATGGTTCATAAATTAAATAGCATTATTCTTCTTGACATAACAGCATTTTGCAAGGCCCCATGGAAAAGGTACAAGCGGTTTGTTGAGCAAGCTCTGATAGAAGAAAAATATGCCTTGGTTTTCACTTTTAAAAGCATTTGTCAGGATTTATAGGGTATATCCAGAAGGCAATTAAGGCAACATTTTACGGAAAGCCACCACATGCCCCCAAATAACAAAGAGCAATAAAAGGAAAGTGTGATCTGGGAAAACAATTTGATTTATAGAATTACGTTTATAAAACGTAGATACTTTCAGCCTCAACAATTTGTATAGGAGGAGCTGATGTGATACAGATAACCCAGAATCTTCCCAAGGAAGCTGTGTTGGTCATATTATAGCAGTACATTGCTACCAGGGCTTTGTTTTGGGGTGATGAGAGCCAGCCAAGCTCTGTCCCCTCAAATGCCACATCCTAGAGGACATCAGCACAGACACAAGCCAGGGCAAGGTGACACACTGGGTGCCTACTGGCACACAGGCATTGCTGCTAAGGGAATTTCCAGGCTAGCCTAGGAGGCACCCCATGGAGCTGCCTTGCTGGGGTTACAAGGAACTTTGCTCATCCCTGGCAAGTAACATAAGAAAAGGTGAAGCAGGAGGATGAGAAGGACTGGCTCCATCCTCAGGGCAGAAACAAGAGTTAACAGCTTCACAGTCTCACTGGGCAGGCCTGGAAGGGTCTTAAAAATGCAGAATGACAGTGGACAGAGGGGATGAAAGCAAGTCAGTGAAGAGATGCAAGAGTGATTAAGCGATTAAATTACAAAGCAAGAAATGAGTATCACTAGCAGCATTTTGAACAAAGAGAAATGGAGTGTGAGTATCCTCCTAGGTAAATCCAGACATGAGGGGCTGAAAGCTGGGACAGAATTTCAGTTGTGCAGACACAGAGATGCTGCTGCACAGAACAGAACACCAAAATACTGCTGCCCGGGAATTCGGATGTGAGGATGAGGGACACACTGAAACAACACTCACATTTGCAGGCTGGGCCATGGTAAAGACATTGGGTGATCTTGTCTTCAGTGCTTGGAAAAGAAAAAAAAAAAGAGACAGAAAGTGACCCTTAGGTCACTAGGAAACAGCAAAAGACTGAATTTTGTTAAATGAATTTCCACAAAAAATTGTCCAAAATTCTACAACCTTAGCTTGCATTTGCTAGGTGTACAAAGGTCCCTGAACCAAATCCATATAAGAGACTTCCAGAGATAGCACATCACAGGAAAAAAAGTAAATGTAGTTATGTCTCCAGCAAAGGTCAGACACTTCTGAAGGTGTTTCAGTCCAGAAATAAGGATGAACTGGAAAGTGCCTACATTAAAACAGCAGAAAGCAGTTCATTAAACTTTAGGATGAAAGATGACAGGATGGTGAGGGAAATGGACTCAAAGGTGGCTGGTTTATTTTAAGGTATAGGAGATTACAGTGAGATCACATTTTCTGTGAAGGAGCCTGCAAAATTATACTTTTTAAGAAAAAGGGTTTGGAAGGAATTGCTAAGGGAGAAGCCTGAAGGACTGGGGAGCATATAAAATGTGCTAAAGTGGGTTTTTTAGTCACTCAAAAAGTAATCTTAGAGTTGCTGAATTAAAGAAGAGGGAGGTTTCTGATGGTGCAGGTAGAAACTTGGCAACTCGGTCAAGGAAGGTGCTGAGTTCTCTGCAACTGTCTGTTGTCATCAAGGACCAAACTAAGTCCCTGGAGAAGGACCAAGTCACCAGCAAATAAGTTTAATGCAGGCAGTTTATAAGCTGTCCATTCCCTATATGAGGTGGGACTTGAGTTGGTCAAGAAGGCTCTGGTATCAGTTAATGCAGAGTAATACAAACAGGCAGATCCTGATTCTTTCTCCCTCTCTAGCATACATGTCATAGAGGATGGCATTTGTTTTGTGTCCCAAAAATACTGATTCACTACAGACAAGCTGAGTTGGGGATCAGCATGCTTGGGGGAAAGCAATTACTCACCTTGGGGAAACTGAGGGGGGTATCAAGTACAGAAAACAGGGTCAGAGAACACACAGAGGTACAGAGCTGTAGAACACCCCATATCCAAGCTGAACTCACAAGCACATGCTCAACACTAAGATACTTACAAAGAGCAATGCATTTTCCCCATCATGTAAAGACTTCTAGGTTGCTCTGGACAGTGGAGTCCAAGGCCTCAGTCTTTCCTGGGGGTTAGTGAGAGTGTCTCAGCTGAGAAAGTATCTGTGGAGACACTAAGGAGCAGAAAAGTCTTGTGCAGATAGTAATACAAAACTAAAGGATATTCACATCCTCAGGTTTTACAAAGCTATTTCTTCTGTTCATCTAATTTTTTTATAGCATCACAGAAACATGAAGGACTGAAAAAGATAGTGTCAGATCTGATAAAGAGAAGTAGGTTTATGTAAATAAGCCTAAATGTTAGTTATTTGAACTTGGTTTATTTTCTGCTACTTGACAGTGTCAGAGCTCTCTTAGGGGCAGTTTCTGCAGTTTTATCATGACCCCAAATGGGGTTCCAGTGCTGATACTTTGGCATTAATTCCTTTATAAATAGAATATTCCAATTTGAATTTACTACCTGGACCAAAACAGTCACATATTCAGCATCCAAAGAATCCCTGTCATTTTTTACAATCAGCAGAAAATACAATCTTTACACTAAAAGTAAAGGATGTAAAAGCACAGAACACCTGCTTGCTACAACCTCAACAACTGCCTGGCTGTAAATTCATGAAACGTGGCAATATTCAGTAATTTATAGAGCAACAAAGACAAAACAGTAGGAGGTTGTGCTTTCATGACCAACAAACCAATAAAACAAACGCAGGAGGGAGCACGATTTGAGGTAGTCAGACCAAAAGGGACACAGATATTTCTGCTTCCTACAGTAAATAAAACATGCTGTGTCAGCTGGAAAACAAGCACTCCAGCAATGCTGTCCATCTTAAAAGAAAGGCAACAGTGAGGGAAGGTCATCTGCCACAGCTCCAGCAGGTTTGATGTGGAGTTTGTCCCTCAGAAGGAGCCAGCATGGAGACAGGAGCTGCCCCCCACGACAGCCTCGTGGGCAGCTCAAGGGCAGAGCTCGAAGCTGGCCTAGGGAGAAACAAAAGTACAAGCAGTTGCTTCCTCACATCACAGCACCACGTTCCTGGGCTATGGACTGAAAAAAACCTAAGCTTTTCTAATGTATCCATGTTACCCTGGTAATTTCACTGTCTTTCCCTCTACACATGCCCTGCAAACAGAAAGGAATTTTGTTCTCTGCACTAGGCATTGAATTTTTTTACATCTAGAAGTGATTTCCACCCCACAGTCTGGGGAGAAGCATATTGAATTTAGGGGGTTTGTCCAAAAGCTGGACAAGAAGTTACAAAGGAAAGATGTCAACAGCAGCACATGCAATTTCAGCATAAAGAAACAACTGATTAATACAGTAAATTCCTTAAGGTTTCTTACAGCCAGCTGAAGAGCTTGAGCCACGTGACTGTTCCTTCACATCAGCCAGGAAGGTGCTTATTTCTCCCAGCCAAGGAATAACAAATTATCAGAGAACAACAAGCTGGCATCTTAAACTGTCCAGCCTTTCCTGCAGCCAGGACTTCACCACTCTGCCTATGAAATGTATTGTCCAAACTATCAAAGGGTTCACCAGGCGAATCTTTATCCAGCCAGTGATTTGCAGGCAGTGGGAAACAAACAAGCAAACAAATAATGAGATCATAAATTTCCCGAAGCTATGAGAAAAGTAGGTATTGTTTGCACAGTAATTACCCTGGATCAATTGCTGTACAAATAGTCTTCAAAGAAAAGTTGGTCTCCTTCCTCTGAGGGCAAAAATGAGTGAGAAACTGTGATTACCCTCCCTACTTATTTTCATGAGAGTTGAAGTATTTCCTGTAGAAGATGAAAAAGACAGTACTTAGCATGAAAACAAGGCATCTATTTTCAAGCTATATGGTAAATTCTACACGCTACACCTCTAAAACCTTCTGTTCATTGCCCCTTATGTTCAATAATTTTTATCCAAAAGCAGTACCTCTTCTTAGATAGACTATCAACTACTCTCCAGTCACATATTATACACTAGGCATGTTAATATAAACTTCCAGTCATTCTGCTGAGGTCCTTGTTCTAAAAGTGGTCTTGATTACTTTTCCATACTATCTTAGTGCAGCTTCATAGATGACACAGAGTCCCCATTTACACAGTGAGAATAAATCCCCAAGATCATAACACTGTGCATTTTGAAACCTGCAGATGACTTGCCCCAAGAAATTGCACAAATAAATCATCTGAATGCAATAACAGTGTGGGAAAATTATACAGCTCCAGACAATGTGCAATCAGCCAACGCACACTGTATATATTCCTTGGCCTTTATCAAGCCTGACAAGCCTATGGTTTGAGACTGACAACAGAGACTGTCTGTGCATCAGGAACAGGGCAGAATTTATAGAAATACCTCTTGAAAGGAAGCACTCCAGATGGAGTGCCAAATCTCCATGTCAGCTCCAGACTGGTAATAATTTGTGCTCTGTCTTCCTATAAAGGAACCTTTTCTTGTACGAATATTCCAAGGGCTTTTGCAGCCGAGTGTAAATCCTTCAGCTATAGTACTTCTACTCAAATGACATAGTTCAACTATGAGGAGAACAAGCACAGATGATTCAGGATACAGCAAAGTACACAGAAGTGCCTCTTGCCCCAAAATCACCATGTAAAAATGGTTTAGGTCAACTGGATGGCTGACTAGCAAAACTTGCTGCTGAAACAGTCCAGTTTCTAATTCAGAGGAGCCAGATTCTGAACATTGCTGTGGATTGAGAAAATATTAACTACATCAGTGAAGGAAGTGTCAGGTTTTTACTAAATCCAGGGTATGAGAAAATCACTGTCACTTTCAGTAGCACAAACCCACTATTTTTGCTATCACTGCCAGCTGTGGCACTAAAAATTCAGCAGCTCAGCAGACAGGCCAAGGACTATGCTGCACCTTCTTATTTATTGCAGTGATACCTCCCAGGTGTTATCCATACATCACAGAGGAACTTACAGCCCTGGTGTGTATTAGAGTTAAAACCTTTGCAGGTAACAACTTTCCCAACAGGTGATGCAAAAGTCCATTCCTTCTGCTTATGATAGTTTGTAGTTCCATCTTTCAGTGGATATAGGAAGGTCTGCCCTGCCTTTGCATGCCCTTTGTGGAGTCCTCCCGAATTTAGGTCTTTCCACAAAGTGCAAAATAGCAAAAGGACTTTTGCCTGGTGACAATCCATGTGGGAGCACAAAGGGATTTGCCTTTTTGCAGTGCCAGCAGCAGTGGCAAGCAGGAAAGGACACTTGGCTCTGCCAGCTTTGCATCACAACAACAAGGGCTTTCTGTGGCAAGTCTTCCCCTGCGCTGCTCTGAGGATGAGCAGCAAGCTCTGCTTCATAGAATCTGAACAGATGTCAAGAGGAGAATAAATATGCTTGCTCTGGGTCAAGTCCTGAGAAGTCACAACAGGAGGAGCAACACAGAGAATGAGGTACCCTGCCAGTGAAGGAAATTACACACTGGGCAAACCAAAGGACCATTAAAAAAGACTCAAACCCAAATTATTTGCAGCCATCCTGCAAAGAAGTTCGGATGGCATTTGCAGGAAGCAAATGGCCTCTGCAGCTGTAAGCACTGGAGCAGAGGGAAGGAAAGCAGCCTGGGACCTACAGCATGGCCCCCCCACACCTGCCACCAGGGCCCCTGTGAGCAGCTGCCCCAAAATGGTATCCTTGTGGCTACTGACACTGACAGACAGCAAAGCAGGAAATTATTGGCCTCAGGACCTGAGCTCAGACTGATGCATGAAAAACACCCACAGAAAATCACCTTATACAGATGGAATTGGAATCGATAACTTATCAACACTACAGAGGAGGGCAAAAATCCCAGTTCTCTCTGCTCTGGTGGTTCTGCTTACTAACTAGGGCTGTTCTGTAGCAGTCAATATTTTTGAAAACTGGATGTAATTCATGCACAAGTACAATATGGAATGAGGGTGGCTGAGGAGAAAGAGAGGTAACTGAACAAAAGCCTAGACAGTCCTGGGATTCAGAGAAGTTCTGGAGCCCCTCCATCAGGTGATAATTTCTTTCTCTGTGGCAGTCCCACAAAGGAATTGTGTCACACTGTCACCATGATTTGTCCTCCTAAGGGGAAGGGTTGAGACCATCACTGGTAGGTGAGGAGAGACTAGAAAAATATTAAGTCCTGCCTTGGTGTTTATACTGTGCAATTGTTATTATAGCTTCCCAATATGTCATTCCATTTCCATAAGCAAGAATTACATGGTGTCTGTTTTGAGAAGAAATGTTCTGGCATGCTTCAAAAGCACAAAATTCAGAGAGAATTGTTTTTTAAAGGAGTTAATAGTGTCTGAAAATTGTTTCATTTACAATCTAAAGGAAAAACACAAATAACTTATCAACCCTTAAACTGGATACAATTTGATGCACCAGTACCAAGTTAAAAATGAATAATTCCACGCCTAAAGGAACCAACTCTCACTTTCACTTTATGCTGAGGGTCATTTACGTGAGTTGTGTGTATTTATCCAGATGAGAAGAGCATAATACACACTTGCACAGGAAAAAAATACCTATTTTTGTAATTCTATCGAGTTTTCTTGTTGTCACACAGACTAATTAGTTCTATATTCCTGAGCCATGCTGCAGTATGCCAGGGGAGGAAAGTACATCCCTGCTTCGCTAACCTGTGAAGGAGTAGACTTAGTGGGATGAAAAAAAAGAAAAGAGAATTGATGAAAATAATCCATTCTCAGCTGGAGTTGTGGGTGGGCTCCAGGATATTTTGGTAACTCACTTGCACAATATATTGCTGCAACGTGCAAAAAAAGAAACGAAGCCAGAGTACTGCACATGCCACGGCTCTGAGCTCATGTAGGCTGTCACACACCTCAGCTGAGGTGTTTGCATGGATGGGGGATGAAGTGAATGAACAGGGATGCCCCATCCTGCTGCTGACACCCCCATGGGATTGCAGGAACATGCCTCCAGGCTCTACTGACAACATTAAGCCATCTCCCTGCCTGCTCTGGATGCTCCAGGTTACTCCTAAAGAGATCCAAAAGCCCATAAAAACCAATCTCCTGCCCAGTTATTAACACAGACTCCTGTGTACACACCTTTGATCATTTCCTGCAGTGAGCAGCGAAATATCCATTGCAAAATGTGAAATAAAAGAAAGCAGCATTTCTGTAACGGTGACTAAGTCAGCCACAGGCTGTTTTCCCCCATCATTGCATACAGCCTGGAGGAAAGCAGTGTCACAGCACTAGATTAGATTTCAGCAACAAGTTGCCCTCGGTGTCCTTGTAGCATCACCGGCAGTTGCCCTTGTTCTGCCTCAGTACAGCAGTGGTGTTTGGCTGCTTTACATCACATCACAGGAACTGGAACCACTGCCTTCTGTGAGGAGCCTGAGATCCAAGAGGGAAATGACAAGAAGAAGCTCCCACTAACTGAAACCATGGCATTAGAAATGGTGATACACAGAGAGGCCACGTTTCTTGGCATTCAGGCACTTCACAACCTCTAATGTTTTTAACCTGCCTACACCCAGAAAGAGTGGAAATACAGGTAAGGAAGTACCACTTATCTCGTTTTAGAGATGGAAAAAGGAGGCATGGGACTACTGCAGCCCCAATGCATCTATTTGTGTGTAGTTGCTGTTGAAATTTTTCACACATATGGGCCTAAATTGCTTTATGAGGTCACAGTGAGCACTATGGGTTGCTGCTGGTTTTCTCATACCCTATATTTTCTCTCCTCTGCGGGCCTATAGCCAAGGAAATGGGTTCTAAGGCAAATACGAGACCATCTGACACTTGCATTCATGAAAGAGACCCCCTCTGCCCTCAGCTGGGCCAGTTAGAAAGCATTTATCTGGCTACTGATATCAGGTTTTGCTGAGCTGGGATATTTTAACTGGAATTTGAAACTTATAACAATCGCACGTCATTTCATACAAGTATTTCTAAGCACAGACATGCGGCATTTCTTTCAAAATAACTTTCTTCTATTATCAGAATAACTTATGTGTGTGACAAAGCCTCTGCATCAGCACAGACTCAGCCTTACAAGAAGAGGATTGTACCAGAATTAGGTCTTCCATATCAGATGCATCTTTGACAGACTCAGATAAATGAGGAACAATAGTTTAACACCGTCTAAACTAAGCGCAGTTGTCAGCTGCTGTTTTTCAAACAAGCCTTCCAGTGCTCTCATCCTTTCTTCGGAAAAGCAGAGACAGAATCAGAGAAATAAGTGTATCCCAAGGACTTGGAATTGAATGCTTTAAAAAAAAAAAAAAAAAAAAGGAGGTACTGTGGTTTTTCCTGTATAAAGATGCAAGAAGGCAGCAGTGAAAAGGATTAAAGGCTTGTTCAGGGAAATTTTTGCATAGAAGATGGCTCAAAACACTGAAAATTATTAACATAATAAAAATGGGAAAGTGTATATGGTGCACTCAGATAACAATAAAATTTTGTAATTGCATCACCATGGTTGCTCTCAGCACACATCAGCTCTAGTCTCACCAAAAGAGCTCTTGCTCTCACTGACTTGGACATGGCTACTCATGTGAATTTATCTGTTTATCTATCCTAAGAGCACATAAATTTAGAACAAAAACCAACAAAACAAACACAGAAACCTGCTCCCCATCCACAGGATCACAGAGCCAGTTCAGAGCCCAAGGATGTCCCACACAGCAGAGCACCTCTGTCCCCAGGCTGCCCCAGAGCCAGCTCCACGTCCCACCCTCCCGCTGTTCTGTGGCAGCACGTGAGCAGTGAGCAAATACTGAACGGGACCCAAGGATCAGTATCTTCTGGTTACAGCTCATCTTCTGTAAAAGATGACAAAAAGCAGACCTTTTGTTGTGGGGAATTTTCAGCTGGATCAGGTCTACAGAGTATTACTACAAAAAAGACAAGCAACCAAGAGAAGAGGAAAAAACCCAACAACAAAGCAAACCAAACCAATGAACCCCCAATAAAACCAAGAAATCCAACAAAGCCCACAGCAACCAAGCCACTGTGTACTCAGTAAAAGTACATCAAATGTCATCTCTTGTGAGAAGGGTGTCAGTGGTGGAGCAGAGAAGGTCATCTGTGCCTGGTTGCAGGTTTCCCTCTGTTCCAAGCACCTCATCACATGCAACACATGCCTAGAAGGGCATGGTATGAAAAGGAAAACTCTGCCTAACAACGTCGTAGCTGGGGTGACACAGCTTAACAACTGGCCGTGAAAACAAAGAAAGGAAAAAGCCAGCACTGCACTTGAGAAGTGCTCGTTTGTCAACTTAATTCTTACCATACAATCAGATCAGTCAACTGCAAACACAGCTACAGATCTCTGTAATAAAATATTAATAGCTCTTGTATACTGCTTCCACAAGGTAATGCACTAAAAAATGAACGCTGTTTGCACATTTCCACATTTTCCCTTTTGTTACTTCTGAAAACTTATGTGTGAGAAAGTCAGTTTACTGTAGCATCATTCTTCTTTTTTTTTCCCCCAGCTGTATTTTTCCCTCAAACCTTAGAGAATAATTAAAATTCCTTGCACAGGACAATGGTAAATAAGATTAGGGTATGCATTTCAAATGTAGCATACTAATGGCATTTTTGGACTCTGTAATAAATCATCTCTATTTGCTGCAAGCAAATAGTAAATGGACAAAATCTCTGAAATATACAGCCCCATATATGTGTCCCATGTGTTCACTCTGATCTTATCTGTCTGTCCACATCTGACTTGCCCAGACATCTTGGTATTGTAGATACAGTATTAGGTTTTTTAATACATCACACAACAATCCAATAATCTCATTAACTGTAAGTACTGTAGGAATGCAGCAGCCTGCTGACACCCATGAAACCATTGCAGCCTTTGCTGGGGCCAGTTGTCAGCAATAAGCAGCCAAACATGCCTTGCTGCGTCTGATTCACTTCATCACTTGGGTTTGCAGTTTCTGTTTAGCACTGGACTGACAGAAGGGAAATGTTTAATCATTCTGTGTGAGGACCCCTTATTTCAATACCAATGCTTTGGTGTGGTACCAAACCTTTGGGTGATCTCATCTCTCCCAGGGGCTTCAGACACATATGTTTGTCCTGAGGAGCTGCAGTTTACCCCACTGCAAACAGGAAGATCATGACTGGGTAATTCCATTATCTGATAGGCTTTTTCTCAGCTTGCATTTCTTCTTCCTTCCACATAACGTTAGCACAAACCATGGCTGTGTTTTCCATCTTCCCTTTGTTATTTCACACTGTATCCACTGACTCGATTACAAATTTTTTTTCCTGGCAGAGACAAATCCAGTTCTCCTGGTTCAACCCTGAGTTTAGGTAAATCCCAGGCCTCTGTTAAACTCTGCAAGGGTGAAATGGCCACACCCATGCTATGCCTGATAAACCCTGTCCTAGTTTGCAAGAAATCCTACTGGTTTTGCACAGTAGACCTTTCTTAACATTTCTTTCCTCTAGGAAATCCTTTTGGCTAAGCAAAGATAGCAAACTACTTTCTGTTTTTCAGTTTTCACAATTAGTAGAAATGAAAAAGAGCATAAGAGATCAAGGAATACAGAGTGTGGGTGCATTTATCTTCAGAAAATTGAATAGATAAAACTGAACTTTTTTCTTCCAGCAGGCATTCCCCAAATCCCCTTTAAGTTTAATTTTCTGCTGTACTTCCCAGATAAGCATTCATTACTTCTTGGCTTCAGCTCACACAATCAATATATATCAGAGAACTGTTCCCCTCTAAATGCTCACTAACACGTTTGCTCTCTTCAATAACTTCAGGCTAGAGCAGGTACTCCTCGCACAGGGTGGTGTTTAGGGTCTCCACAAGGATGAAATCTTTACTCTGGACTTTTGTTAGTCTTTACTATTGACTCTCATGTCCCTCTGGCAATAGAAAGGCTGTCACTTCAGGGCCAGCCTTCAGAAGGCTTGAGCTTATTTACAGCAGCAGGAGCTGAGCATTGCCAGCTGACCTGGCCCTTATTTTCGGTTTGTAAGGAGGTTCCTTTTCTGCAGCAGAGGCACCACCAGCATCACACCAACCATCACAGCCCGAGGGCAGGTGTGGATCCCGAGGGGGGCTGGCACTAATGCTGGCTCAGCTCCCTAAAGCTACTGCCAAGAAGGCAGCTGGAAGCTGTGAAGTTTAGTCAGAAATTTTGATGGAATTTGCCAAAAAGATAGCTAGAAGCTGTTGAGGCTTTTCTCACATCAGGGACTCAGAAGTTCCACTCACAGAAAGCTTAGAAGCGAGGTCAGCAACTCAGGGAGATGGAGAATTTAATAAGACATCTAAGTTATTGTGACTATAGTGGCAACTACATCTGAGGCTACAACCACTTTCTAGGTCAGCTCAGCTGTCCAGGATGTGTCTGGTCTGGAGGATCTTTAGAAGTAGTTGTCTACTCTTTTGGGGAAGATTTCTGAGGCAAGCCAGAGACGTTTGTGATACAATGATATTAACAAAGCTCACTCACACCAAAAGCAATTAAATAGAGAAATAAATGCACACTCATTTCCTACAGTACAGCAGGCATAAAGTCCTCCCCTAATTGAGGAACACCAAAGTAGGTGCCTGAAACATTTCATGACTTTCCAGCACAAAGTATTGTTGTATGGAGGATTCAGTCCCCATTTTCAGCTCAGTGCTTGTAAAAACCAGTGACCTGCTTTGGAGGAGAGTCAATCCATTAATTAATAATGGGAGACAAACTACGGTAACATCAAAACAATATGAGAAGGAAGGTGTTACTGAGGTCCTGTTCAGCTGTTCAGATACAGGCAGCTCCCACACAAGCATGGAAACACACACAAACAGCCTGGGGTGGCAGACACAGGAGAATACCACCCCCCCACTGCCCACATCACTGCAGCTCTGGGAACATCCCCATCCCACTGCCCACATCACTGCAGCTCTGGGAACATCCCCATCCCACTGCCCACATCACTGCAGCTCTGGGAACATCCC
>JAYRBT010000178.1:2708-25250 GCA_036023395.1 Myiotriccus ornatus | reverse complement strand
CCCCACTGCCCACATCACTGCAGCTCTGGGAACATCCCCATCCCACTGCCCACATCACTGCAGCTCTGGGAACATCCTCCCCCACCGCTGCCCACATCACTGCAGCTCTGGGAACATCCCCCCCCCACTGCCCACATCACTGCAGCTCTGGGAACATCCCCCCCCACCGCTGCCCACATCACTGCAGCTCTGGAAACATCCCCATCCCACTGCCCACATCACTGCAGCTCTGGGAACATCCCCCACTCCGACTGCTCACATCACTGCACCTCCTGGAGTGCCTCCAGATACAACAAACCCCACACCCCTCCTGCAGCAATTCAGCCTTTCTTTTTGACCCCAAAACAATCTGATATTACACTATGAGATATCCAGCTCTCCAGGAGCACTTAAAAACCAGACACACCTCAAACAAGCAAAAAACCCTCCAGATTTCCTAAATCACCCACAATTTCTTCAGTCTGGGACCCAGCCTTACTCATCCTCTTCCTACAGCAGATTTTGACAACAGCTATAATCCATTTAACTACAAATATAGGTCCAAGACACTTCCAGTTTTTCCTCCTCATAGGAAAGCCTTCTCATTTAACCCACTTCTGCCAACATAACCACACTGCTTATCAGAAGAAGCAGAAAAGGCAGGAATGAAGAAAAACATAGGCAGAAATAACTTCTTAGAAACAAATGCTTGCATTTCTTCCAGAAGTTTCAAGTGCTATCACTGTTGCTGCTCGGTATCCTGCTCACCTCCTCCTCCATGCAAGTGTGAGCACCAGCAAGGGCACAGGTCTCAGAGGTGCTGCACACAGCTCTGCTCCACAGCTGTCGCTCCTGATTAAACTCTGCATGTGTATCCCGCCGGAGCGAGGCTGCATCTCGTCTCCAGGACTGCTGTCAGTCTCCATAAGACCTCTATATAAAACAAAAAGGAAAACAAAAAATTAAATGCTTCCGTTCTTTTTGTTCATCTGGCTCAGCAATGAACATCTAAATGTAAAATGTTTGTTGTCGCTTAAGGTGAGCTCTGTGTCCCAAGCCAACGAGCTGGCATCCTGCAAAGCCAGGCATATATTTGCAGTTGCTGCCATCCAAGAGTTTGCATTGTTAAGAACAAGATTTAAGGGTTATACTCTGCATCTATTACCTATTTAAATTACTCTTCCAGCATGTGAATATTAAACATTGCAAGAGGCAGATGAATGCCTGCAAAAAACTATGGTACAGAAAGTAAGATTGAAATGAGCAATGGTCTTACAAACTGTTTATTGGAAACAAGTAGGACTCTGACTCCAGTGATGTTTCAATCCTCACTGCCAAGCCCTAAATCGGATGACATTGCTCCAAATTTGGAATAAAAATTTCCATCCTTAATGTTGTCTCGAGTTTTGATTTATAAGTTCTACATTTTGCACATGAAAGCATTTTTAAGAAAATCCTACAAATTAGGTCCCCTAATGTAAACAGCAATAGCAAAAAAAGACGTCACCAGGCTCCTTTCGATAACTTTTTTTTCCCATAACAAGTTTCCTACAGACCAGGCGTTCTTCCATGTTTATTTTCCAACTTTTCTTCTGTCTTTCAAACTTAGGGGAAACACATTCAACATTTTTGAGCATGAGTCAAAGTGCTATGAAGAATTATTGGTCTGGGGAGCAAGGAGGACTTGCCACTCAAAAATTTTTTTGTTCTGGTGCCCAGGACATGGTCATCTTTCTATAGACTATTTCTAAAGCTGAATGCTTGGAAAAGTCCTGTCAACAGGATGCTGCAGCAGTGCTCAGCTCATTCTGCACCTGGGAGCCTAGCATCACTAAAAACTTTCTGAGAAATTCTGAAGGAAAAACCCTTCCATTTTGACTTTAAAAGACACCACTGTGGAGTGCAATTAGCATTGTCTCATCACTTCTTCCATATCAGGTAATTTAAACTCCCTGACAACTGCAAACCAGTCTGTAATTATCACTTTATTTTTTTCATTCTCTTCTCTTGCTTCTAGGAGGGAGACCTCCAGCTGTAACAGTGTCACTTCCACCTTGGCGTGTCAACACACTTCTTGCTTGCAGTCAGACAGTTCCAGTCCTCCCAGCCAAGAGACACTGTAAGGACATGGGGCTGCCATGGAGGGCCCCCACACAACAAAAGAAACCAAGCCAAAACCATTTACTATTTGGGGTTCCCCTGAAGACAGGGAAAGGGTTCAAAACTGTGTAAAGTTAGTCATGCAAGGGAGTTTGTACAAGGGGTCACCATACACGAGGGGATGACTGTCCCTTGCTGCAAACCCTGGGCACAGATGTCCTTCATAGCACTGGGATGGAAGGGAACAGTCATCAGTCAAGCACATCTCTCTGTGAATCCTTTCAACTGCACCCCTGATCCCTCCTGTGTACCTGAACTGCCCTCTTGGATTTCCACAGCACTTGTTACACCTTCCTTGGCCTCTCCCAAGCCAGGCTCAGCGGCTGTCGCAGGACTGGCTGGCACAAAGTGCCACAGGACCTCCTGCTGTTTTCCAAAGCAATAATCTCCATGAAATCTCAAAGCTCCCTGAGGGTGGAGTGGAGTTGGGAGGAAGCAAACAGAAAACCAAACATACAAGAACTTTCCAGCACGAACAACTGGGAAAAGCTCCTTTGAATGACCAGATCAAAACCACACAGCATTGTAGCCTGATCATCATGGGCTTTTATTTCCCATAAGCTGCTCCAGATGGGGCTCACTGACAACACCAGAGACATCTGTGGAAGTAGATCCCCTGCAAATTATTGGAGAAGCCAGGGATCATCTGGTTTGGAGACAGCCTCTGCTAAATACTGCTAAATGTTCCTCCTCCCTGTGCCTCTGCTCCTGCTCTCATGGGCACTGTGGTTCCAGCAAACCTTCAGGCAACAGTGCTTACAGTCCCTGGCCCTGGGTGCAGCCCTGTCCCAGGAATTTGTAGGAACACCCCAGATAAACCTGTCTGTGCACACACACCATCATCAGGCACAGGGACCACAGTGGTCCCCAAATGCTGTGATGTTCCCTCAGCCAGCACACTGTAATGATCATCATGAAGAAAACTTGTATTTCTTTTAAGGCCTCCCCCCAGCACTAAGCTCCAATCAGATAGTTTAGAAATGCTAGTTAAAAATAGATAGAACTCCACCTTTTGTTCTGGAACAAGTGCAATCATTTAAACTACTGCTAATAATATGTCATTGCCAGGCAGTTGCTCTCACAAGATACCTGACACCTAATCTATTACCATCAGCTTATATTCAACTACAAATGAGATGCAACAGCCTTTAAAGCTGTAAGAGCTCTTCCAGCTGGATTTTAAAAAAAAAAAAGCATGAATGAAAAGCAAATATGCATTTTCTTTGTTCTTCTCTCTGTCTGGCTCATAGCTCAAAATCTGCATAGGTTGCAGGGGGTGATTTTTAAACTCCTACAGTCTTCTCAAAGTTTAAACTTTAAGCTAACAAGAAAAGACAGATTTGAGCTACCGGTACTGCAAGACACCACTGTAATATGGCACCAACAGTCATGTCATTTTAATCAAGGATGTTCCCATTCACAGAAGCACACTGTTGATCTTCAGCCAAATGTGCAGGAGAAAATTGCAGTCATGCTCCCTGGTACTGCTGTTTCTCAGTAACCCATTACTGCACTGAAGCAGGTCCAAACCCCTTTCTCATTTCTTCTATCAGCTCTTCAGAGGGGTTGCAGAAGGGGCAAAAAGCAGAACATCTTCAACCCAAGGGTCCTTTACTCAGTGTGAGTACAATCACTGACCTCATGGCATCAGCGACACAGTACAGCAATGTTAACCTTCCCAGCAGGAAGGCCTTTTTGGCTCCCTTGAAAAATGAAGCCAGACCTGCCTAAACCTGAAAACAACACTGTGGAAATGCTATTCTCTGCAAATCCCAGATTTCTGCAGAGGGAAAAGCTCCCACCTAGCCACCTGCACGGGCACATAGGTGGGGCAGAGAGCAGAAATCAGTTTTGCATCTCGGATAGGGACACAAGAAACCCCTTACCTGCCTGCTGCTGATACTCAGCACAATGCTGAGATTATGAAGAGTCAGGCAATGTCTCAGTCTGAACCATCTCTGATAACCACAGAGTACCTTTACCTGCACCCTCAGACCAAAAAGCAGTTGGCTCCTTCAGTACCAATGGAGTTTGCCAGCAGTGAAATCTTCGTGGTTCTGAGGCTTTTACCTCCAATTCAGATATCTGATTTTAAAACAGCAAATAATATTTAAGTGCTGTTAGTACTCAGCAGGTAAACATTTAGTACTTTGGAAGAGAGACCATCTACAATCAGCTGGAAATACAGCATCAATTCTAACTTTTTGTATATTTTATACTTAATACATCATTATAAGTGCATATGATTTTGGTTCAGTAATTTGGTTTCTTCTCATAGTTGCATCTGGGAAGACAATCTCTTCTGGAAGGTGTCTTTTCTGTCAGTGAACAATTAAAGAGGTATATTTGGCAGGACACTTCTCTTCAATCATCTTGGATTTTAGCTCAGTTTGTGTTTCTTATACCTAACCTCTTGTTTCCAGCTTTTGTACCCACCAGTATTTGCACTGTGCTTAGTCAACACCAAAGCCCAGACATCACACACTTGCAGTCTTGGCAAGTTTTATGGATTCTGACAAACGTGTAGTTGAATTTCTCACGAATCTTTCAACAGGACCATAACCCTCAGCACCTCCAAAAAGAACTTTTACCCTTTAATTCCTCTGTGCCATGCACACATTGACTGAACAGCACTCCACAAGACACTATTAAATCTTTAAAGTTTCAGGAAGTACATACAAATTTTATACCACATTTGAGAAAAGAAAATGAGCTCAGTAGCAGAGACAAAACAGAGAACAACTGGCAAAAAGAGAGGACTGATTTAAGAGTTATAGCAGAACACTAACTACACCTAAGTCAAACTCTCAATGAAAACAGAAATCTTATTTTGGACTTATCAGCAAGAGTTTCATCAAAACAGTGGTCTCAGATCAAGTCCTTAAACATCAAAAAATGTTTTTGGGAAATGTATTCTTCCCTCTCTAACCCCCCCTTCTTTAACTTGCAGTTGTGACTCATTCCTGGCTTTTCCCTTTACCACAGGATCATGAGCCCAAGAGATGCTCATACTCTCATACTCTGACACTCACAGGTTACTCAGATTTCCCCAGGAGCTGTGGCATTGGCACCGAATGCCAGTAAAGTCACGAGAGTCAGCAAAACCAGTAAGTACTGGACATCCCTTAAAGAACCTTTTTCCCAGCACCCTGAAGCCCCTTTCCTCCCAGAGAAGGCACCAAGGTTACTGCAAAAGCTTCCACACTTCTCTCCTCATCAGAGGAGTCTGTTGTACGGGAGAATGGTGGAAGAACGATGCTCCCTGGAGGTGCTTCCAGGACTCATAAATTCACTGTGGTGCTGCAGTGCTGTACTTGCTTTAAATTCAGGTTTTCTTAGGCCACATGCGTAAAAAAAACCTCAGCCTAATTTAAAATCAAATCCATCTCTGGAACCTCTGATCCATGAAGAGCTCAAGAACACTAGAAATGCACGCTAGCCAGCTCTCAAAGTATATTGGAAAAACTACATGTTACTGTGTAGTTTTTTGTTGTTTGTTGTGTTGTTTTTTTTCAAGCACTGCTGTATGTTTGCAAAGGTTTAAAGCCTAAGTGCTGTACAGAGCAGAATTTCATTCTGAAGCAGCAGACTGGTATAAAGAACATGAGGAAATGCCAAGACCCCGCATTTTGCTCTGTGTGTTAGTAGAGAACTGTGTTCCCAACAGAAAAACAATCCCTACATCCTTCCTTTAAAGCCACTTCCACTGTGGTGAGTCCAAGGAACTAAAATCTCAGTTAAGATCTGCTCTTACAGAGCACGTTTTTGCATCCAAGATGCCCTAGCTAAGCTCATCCTAGGCACCACTCCACACTCACATAAGCTGTTGGCTGTTACCTGTTGTGCCCAATGGACATGTCCTGACTCCTGAGGGACATGCACACACACCTGCAGCACAGAGACTGTCTCAGATCTAGTCACGCTCATTTCACTTGACAGCTACATCTTCAGCCCTCAGCAGGAGTTCCTCAAGGCTAATATTTCAGGGAAGAACAGTTCCTTGGCACGTCTTTATTCTGGAGGAAAGCACTTCTGATACTGTTTCTGCTTCCTCATTTTCCAAAAGCGTTTTCCAAGTCCTCTACTTAGAGCTGTTGTTTTTATGATCACGTTGTTCACTGCTCAAATCCCAGTGCTGCTGCAGCTCAGGGTTGCTGGGATGAGCCAAGCACTGGTGGGCAGCCCCAGAGATGACAAATCCCTCAGGGGCACAGAGCCCATGTTCACATGGGCTCACACCAGCCGTACAAACAGTGTGTTCCACTCTGCTGCTTTCCTCTCAAGCTGCTCTAAGTTTAAACAGCTGTAGGATGCTTTCAACCATCAAATAATAGAGGCTGTGAGCTCCTTGCCAGCAGCAGCAGGAAAAGCTTGTGCCTACTACTAGAAGGCAAATTTCTGTCTCCAGTAGGAGTTCCCCAACTTGCTCTGCTCTCCTGCATCCTTTCCAGACAGCTATAAATTCAGGATATTGGAAGACACTTAAAGCTTTCAAGAAACCTGAAAATCTGAGCTCTGCTTCTCTCTGACATTTGCTCTCAGAGCCACACAGGAACACGTAAGGCAGCTGACAGCAGGTCTGCCCAAACTCACCTCTCAAACCAGGAAGCGCCAGAGCGACTTTTACCGTTAACTTCTTCAGGATACAGAAATGCGTGTGGCATTTCTAACCATCACAAGTTACAAAGCCAACAGTTGCCTGACTTATTGCTCTTTGAAGCAGGAGAGACGACTGGAGAGAGGTGTTTGCCCTTACCTGTGCTCTAAACGAAGTTGTGCAAACAACCAAGTACAGCAGCTGAGTTTATGAGCCCTCAGTCCTAAGATGTACAGATGGCACAGGGATCTGATCATCTGTTAGAGATTCATTGACACTCAATCTATGCCATCAAGTGGCCTTAAAGTGGTCTACAAGGTGTGCTGGGGTTCAAACCTAATCTGAATGGACAGAGTTTGCACTGTCAGTATGTGTTTAAATGCATCCAAATGCATTATATATAAAGTGCAGCAATCAAATCACTTTACTTTTATGCCCTGTGATTCACAGCAACAAGGATTGGGTTTGTTTTGAAAAAAAATGCTCTGGAATTGTTCTATTATGCTACCAAAATCCCCACAAAACCCCAAAATATAACACTTATTCCTAATCTTCCCTGCAAAGCCTTGCCTGATTGCCTGTTGTCTGCATGATCCCAAAGGGAATATAAAAGAAGAGCAGTAAAAAGGAAAAAAGAGAGATGATGGTGGGATGAGAGAAAGGGTTTGCCAGGTCATCCTTCGCTCATCATACCATTTGCTGATTTTTCAGTTAACAGCTCTTGCCGCTGTCCTATTCGAGTCTTTAACCTTTTTTTCCCCTAAGGGCTTTTCCAAGCAATCATGGCTGTTTCATTGCCTGGGCCCAGCACTGCAACATCAACAGGGCTATACTGCACTCAGTTGCTGGCTGGAAGGGTTTAGGTTTGAACAGTGAGAACTTGCAGGGTCTTTGCTGTAAGCATTTGTAGTTCTCAAGGCCTCATTCTCCATGCTACAGCCATGAGCCAGCTGGAAATCAGTGCCTGATACTCCTCTTCTTCCTCAGCTGTTTTAACTACATTATGTGGGTGTAGTAGTGGTTCCTTCCGGGCACCACAAAGTCCGCACAGCCACAGCCCCTGGTCTGTCAGCAGGTCTGTTGTCTGGAAGCCCTTTTACAGCAGGCAGCCAGCAGCACAGACAGACCCAGACTGCAGACCCAGACTGAGAAATGTGGCTGTTTTCTCCCCTTGAATTCATACTGGTCTTTATTTTGCTGGTGGAGGCCTGGCAAACTCCATCTCCTGTGTTGCAGCTGCCACCTGCAGGTACCCGAGCTCCTCGCTGGGGAACAGCCTCTCCCGGGAACAGAAAAGGGGATGTGACTGGCAGAAAAGCTTTTCCTCCCCATCCGCCTCACTCACTGCATTTCTATCTCCCATCTGTTAATCCCTTCTCCCTTCCTCTCCTCTCTGCTTTCTCCATATGCTTGCACCACTAACATCTATATCCTTCCTCACCTTCTGTCCTCCTCTGCTGATGAGGTGGAGTTGCAGTCTAAGCTTTCAGTCACCACCAAGCATCAGAAAGAAATGTAATCCCTCATTCTTCTTCACATCTCACCCTTCCTCAACAACAGCAAGGGAACTGACTGCCAGTGCTGCTCTCTGTACTCTGCTGGAATGCCACTACTTAGCACAAAACCACCAGAAAGATCAAAATCCCCTAAATTAACAGGTGATCCCCTCCTGTCCTTGGAGGCCCCTTCACGCCCCTTCATTTGCAGCTGCTCCCTAGCGTTGGCACCCCAGTCAGGGTCAGGAGCAGTGATTTCAGCAGTGACTTCCCTGGCACCTCTGAGACTGTCCTGCACCTGAGGCTAAACAGAAATTCAGTGTCATATCCTGCCTATCCCTGAAACCACTCCCTGATCAGAGATCAATCCCTCTCCCTGTATCAGCATGTTAGAGCTACAGCACTCTGTCCTCTCATTCTCAAGCAGAGCATTTTTAGATTATCTACCTACCTTTGGAAGGAAAGCTCCTGTTTTATCCAGGCACACACACCACACTACCTTTTATCATCTTGTCAGCAAGCTGAGAGGGAAAACAGCAAAACATGATTCTGTTAAAGGGAAGAGCTCATTGTCACAGCCCAAAAACATTTTCAATTACCTTCTCTCCCTACTGTAAAACCCTACACATAAAACATGCAGACCCCAAATGGAAAAGTAGGTACCTTAGCATATCATAAAAGCAGATAGGCAAATACTGGCCCTGCTTCATTTCTAACCATCCCCTTCTCAACCAGACACAAGCCTCTCCCCCATCCCAAGCAAGTGTTTAAGCATGAGACAGTTCTACAAACCTGCACTGACAAATATTATTTTCCACCATGCACCTCATGACAGCTCTTCTCATAATAAACATCTCAGAAATGTGGTAGATGGCAATTAAACCCCATTATCTCAGTTTGGGTATAGGAATGCCTTCACTCATCTTCTGGTTTTGAACTGTATTAAGACCAAAGACAAAGAATAAAAATTAACATTTTGAAGTACCTAGTTTTGTACGCAGAATCCTATCATGACTCGTGTTTTCATTTCCTCTGTCCGCTGCCTAAAAAAATGCTGATTTAGGGGAGGTAACAGAGCTATTTGATATTTGTATCGATACATATTGTGCAGGTTTGGAATTGTCCAAGCAACTAAAAAAATATTCTAACTCCAGCAAGCAAAGTTGTGATCTTTGATTGCCATGAATATTCAGCAGAGGGACTGTAAAACCGTGCTC
Source organism: Myiotriccus ornatus (assembly GCA_036023395.1). NCBI lineage: Eukaryota > Metazoa > Chordata > Aves > Passeriformes > Tyrannidae > Myiotriccus > Myiotriccus ornatus. Next base: position 15,801 of record JAYRBT010000178.1, on the reverse strand, counting down.
AGCAGTAGCTCTGCTACTCATAGCTTAGTCTTTGCATAATTCAAGACTTTCTTTTGATAGCGAATCAAGGCACTGTGTGGGCACCGAAACAAACCTGATAGAGCTTGTGAGAGCTAGAAAATCATTACCTAATCTAACACAGCAGCAGGCAATATTCCTCTTCCTCCTCCATTATCCTAACAGTGCAAGGTAAGAGCCGTGCTGAACACAACCACCAGGCAAGCAGGGTATCAGAAACGTGCCCTCCCTACTGTGTCCCCCAGAAGAGCTCACAGATGAGCAATTCTGCTCATCCACAGGTGGATCCAGCAGGGTATAAAAACAAAACAGTGAAAACAACCCAAAAGTAGAAAAGGTCCCAAAAATGGGCACAGGAAAGGGACACAAAGCTTCACCACCACTTTAAGAGAAACACACATGGCAAACCATGTGCTTTGCCACTGTACTGAACCAGGAACTGGGGGCACCCCCTGATGGGAAAAAGGAGAGATTAAAGAGAAAAATATATACATGTGTTTCCTAAAAACTTCTTTGCAGTGTGAAGCTTTTACCTTTCCTCCAGATTTGAACATGCCCAAATGGTCACATAGCCTCATCCCTGCCAGGAGGCACACATTGCTGAGTCTCCTTCCTCCTAGGGCTCAGCAGCAGCTTGGGGAACATAGGGAAGCTGAAGTGGGTGCATAAAAGGAACAGAGGTGTGAATGGCACTAGGAAGGTTTGAATTAAAACAGAAAAGGTGCCATATTAAAGAGTAAAGAGCAACAAGGTTTTTAAGCAGGTCAAGATTGGCAACTGAGTGCAGTTTTCTTGCATCACCACAGCACTTGTGCATCCATATCTGCACCCTTCAGAAGGCTTCATGGCTCCATGGACTGTGCTCACAAACTGCAGGGAAGCCCTGCAAGGAAGGGAGGTAATTCCCACTCTCCTGCTGAAGCTCTCACCAAGTGGAAATTTTACAGTTGGATTCCCCCACAAGCTCATCAAGTCCAGCACAATTAAACGAGTTCCTCATTAAAAAGCCCAACCAAACAGAGGCTTGTCAGAGTGCAGTACCTCGCCATGCAAGTCACTGCCACATCTGCCAGCAGAGCACTGCAGACAAGTGTCTTCATACATCCACATCAGGTGAGCCAAGCAGAGCCTGAACTAACACCAAGAGAGCTCTAAATAACAGCACTGTACAAAGCTATGCTATAGCCAGACCCAGCTATACCAAGTTTTCACCCAGAAATTTCATCTCTGCCTTTGTGAGTGGGAGCTGAGTGTAGCTCGGCCCCTGGGGCAGTTTTTCAGTGATGCCAGGAGCTACCAGCCAGACCCTGACCTCTGCACCCAATTCACCATGTCCCCCCTGCTAACCCAGCACCCCAGCACAGCAGCTCACTCGCTGCCTGTCCCCAGTGCTGCTGTCAGGACAGGTTTATTCCAGTTTAATATTAAAGCCTGGAAGACTATTTGCATAATTAAACATTGATCTGCTCTCCCTCTCTGCATGTGCTTCTAAATTCATGTGAAATATATTAATCCATTGTCTGCCTCAGGATAGATCCTGCCACCTTTGGACTGGGAGGAATCTTGGTCCCCATTCAATTTTTGGACTCGGATCGGCTATTTCAGCACTGGGCTCATGAAAGCAAAGGACTCCCCTTTCCCCAAGGAAAGAAAGCCTCTAACCTTTGGGTGTCAGTGGCAGGTTGTGGGCTACCCTGGACACTCCATGGGCAGCAAGAGCTTTCTGTCCAGCCACCTTTTTTCTGGGAGGAATCTTCATCCATATTCAATTTTGGCAGTCAGACTGGCAATTTCAGCACTGGGCTCCTGAAAGCGAATGACAGCCCTTTGCCCAAGGAAAGGGCTCTATCTTAACCTCTATCTCTCGGGTCTGGGTTTTGGGCCACCCTGCAGACATAATGTGGTGTCTGTCCCCCATGGAAAATTCTGTCCATCTTTAGGAAAACATGCAGAACTTCTAAAATGTAAAGCCAAGGTGAAAGGCCAGGGACATTTTCCTTTCTACCAGGGAACAAAGGAAGAGAAACAAAGAGACACGGGGATTAGCTTCCAGGCTGGCACAGGAGAGAGGATATAATTGCTAGGCTTTGCTACTGCAATGCCCATAATCTTCAGCTGTGGTGTTTGGACAAAACAGCACACCCAGAATAAGCAACAAAATAAAAATGACAAGCAGGAGCTATATTACAGAGCTAGTTTTCAAACTGTATTGCAAGCTACTACCAGTGGGCATCACTGAACCCACCTTTTTGTCAAACAGTAATTGAGAAAGTGTAATGTTCAAGCAATCCAAAGTATTTTTTTATTATTAAGTATTTTTGAGAAATGAGAGGATTCTGGCTGATAAAAAAGAAGAGACCCTGAGACCTGTAACTCAGATATATGGCTACTCCAGGTCAGCATGCTGTCCCACAGCTCATTGTCCTTCCTCAGCTGAGCCTCAGTGGGAACACAGGTGGAAAAGCAACACAGTTCTGGAAAGATATCGGATAGCACCATGGAAATGCAACTGGTCACAGAGTCTCCAGTATCCCAGGGTGAGCATACACAGCTCTGCACAGTCAGGAGTGGGACGGGAGTTGACTCTCATCTAGAGAAGAATCAGCCGTACCTTTTCCTTTGGGAGAGAGATGACACTAGTGAAATCAGTGACAGAGCAGTTCCAGTGTTCCTGGTAAAAGGGAAGAAGAAATTACAGCCCACCACAGGCAGTGTGGGGAAAACAGCCTAAAAGTAATATTAAGGTTAAAACCCGTATGATAGCTCTGTTGACCAGCCAAAATATTTGCTTTTGTCACCATGCTATGAAAGCAAAGGGCACACACATGCACAGGATCCGACTCTGCATTTGATGGAGGAAAACTAATAAAATCTCTCTCATACATATGGATGCTCAGGGGAGAGAGACAAAACCAAGCAAACTTCCATAACCAACTCAGATGACAAGGAAAGACTCAGGAGAGAACTTGTGGCAATGCTTGTGGCAATTACCTGGGGTAATTTTTCCATTTTGGAAGAGGGTCATCCCAAACCTGCCAAAGTTTGCCAGTATCCATCTTCAGAGGGTAGTTGCCCCCCCCTCCCTGGCCTCAGCCTGACAGAAAAGCAGGAGCATTTTCTCCAGCTTCCCAAATTGCCCGGTTTTCACACTCAGCCATGAGCACAAGCTGCCCCAAAACTGGGACTGGAGGGGCCTCCAGCTGCAGAACTGTGTGAAAATCCTTTGATTTTTGCTCATGGCAGGGAGGGGTTGAGGCAGCCACCGGGCAGGGCGGGAATTCAGGCTCTCCATCGGTGCCTTCAACAGGCAACGCCAGCAATGCCACTTTGGGGAGATTTATGCAGTGTATGAGGTGTAATTTGGAAATAAACCACTTCTCCAAGTAAATTGTATAAAACCAACCCTGCAGAATGCATGAAAATACCCAAGTGTTCAAATTAATTGCTTCCATGGGAGACAACTAGTAGATAAATAGCCAGTATGAATATTTTAAGTTCCAATTTCTATCTTGTGCTACCATAAATTACTTTCACATTTAAATAACAAACTTGTATTTAAGTAGATCTGGGTTTAACAGTTGAGTCACAGTTGAAAAATATCAGGAGAATCCTACTTCTGCTGCAAGCACTGATTATTCTGTAGTTTCAAAATTGTAATTGGAGGATTGTAACCTTTCCCCCCCAGCTATCACAGAAGAAAATTACATTGGATTTTTTTTCTTTTCAAGTCACTTTATCTGAAATTTTTACTGGGACCTATCAGAATACCTTTTGTCTGCATCAAGTCTTTTACTTTTCTTATATGAATAAATATTGAGATTGTGGCAAGTAGTTGAGTTGTTCTGCCTAACATTTATATAACTTGTTTTGCCTTTTGTTTTGGGCCCTCCCTTAAAGGTCAGCAAGCATCACACTTAATCTGACTTGTAATTACTCTAGTAAACATGGCTAAATACGTAAATGCCAGCACATTTAAGTATATAACATTAAATGCACTGCTTCCTATTCTTAATGCACTAGATAACAAGAAAGGTAGACTACAGCACTTTTCTACTGCTGATTTATAAGCTAAGATGAAGTGGGGCTTGCATGTCCTTCAACGGGCTGGAAAGGCCCTTTTTCCACCACAAAATTCACTGATTACTTCTACCCGCTCTTCTTCAGGAGCTGAAGAAGGACAACAAAAGAGCTGTTTTGCATCAGTAAGGAAATAACCCAAGGTGCAACAGGTCAGCCCATAATGTAATACACTCCTATCAGCTTCAAGGGCCCCACTTGAATTTTGGCAGTTATCTGTTATATTGATCAGATTACCTGGTGACAGTGAAATCCAAAGGGTGCATATTTCAGAAGCTTCCATGGTGAAGAAAGCCAGGCAAGCCAGGGAAGTAACCAGCATCACATCCAGACAGTGTCACGTGCCACCAGCAAGCACAGCCTTGCTCAAGGACAGGGTCACCCCTGCTAGAGAAGAACAGCAATAAGTTCATGAATTTACTTTAATGAGTTATGATAAATGAACCAAGAAGGAACATGAGAACATGTGTGCAGGGAGCACGGTGAGGCCACAGGGAGTTTTCCCCAGCCCCAGTGGATCTGGGAAAGAAGTGAGAACCACCACCAAAACAAAGGGGAAGCTGCAGGGAGCTCCAGTTTGGAGTCTGCTGCCCCTGCAGATGGGAAAAAGCAGCCCTGAGCAGGCACTTCAGCCACTTCCCTCCTCACCCTGCTCAGACACAGCCCCCTGGTGAGGGAGCTGCCACAGCATCTCTGCTAGTCTGGGCTCACACATCACGTCCTGACTTCTCCATGCTCAGCACATTCACAGTCTGGTTTTCCCACATCCCACTCAAAATCTCTGAAAGGTCCTGCTGTCCCTGGGGTGCCCCTTCCGTAACTTCCTACAGGGCTGGACCACTAAGGCCCAAAGCCAACAGTGGCTGCCCAGTTGCATTTCTCATCCGTGCTTCCTCAGCAGGAGGGCAGTGGAACATAATTCCTACACTTCAATAAAAAATCTGGCAAAAAGCAGACAAACCCAACTTCTTCTGTAAGGCTTTTCTGCTACCTTTATCTGTAATCAAAATATAATTTCTCAGCACCATTTGCATTTCTCCTGTGAGAATGGAGTATGAAAGCAGTTCAAAGCCCCAACAAAAGAAGCGACGGGTTTCTGTGTAAAAACAAATAGCTCTCATCCCACTAAACCCCACAGCTACTGCAAATCACTTGATACAATATTTAATACAAATACCAGACTCTAGTCCCTGACTGAGTCAGGATAAAGAACCTACTCTAAAAAATAACAACTTTTTATATCACCTCACACATCAGTATTAAGTGAAATGAAACAACAAAATCATAATTTCCAAAGCACAACTCTTGTCAGAGCCTAGCCTAAGAAAATTGTCAGCCAGTATTTGACTAATACCCACATTAATTTCATTGAACCCCCTGAAGACTGCTGTGAGACTGTTAATACACCACACCACTGCCACATGCCAGGATAGAAATAGCTAAATCAGATCAAGACTGGTTCATTGTAAGCAGTGAAAATCTCCTGTCAGTCTAGGAAAGAACACAATACTTCTGCCCATGAATAGATCGCAAGCACAAAGCAGGCACAGTAGGAGCAGAGGTGCATTAACTCCACCATTAAATACCCACTTTCTGTGCTGTCATTTGCACAGGCACGACACCAGGACCCAGTGCAGCTGCAGGAACGGTGCAAACCCTGCTGGGCTGTGAGGGGTGTCCAAACCACAGCAAAGGCTGCCAGAGTCTGACACCAACCCCAAACCTCTGCCAACAGGCCTACACGTGCTATAGGGCCACACTGAGTTCAGGTCATAACTTCCGAGATCACCTGCAAGAAAAACTGCAGGAAATTTTGCCAAAAGGCTGCGTGTCACCAGCAGGTCTCCATGCATGGAGTGCACTGGGAGTCTTCACAAAGAGGTTGGTCTCAAGGGAAATACGCACTAACTGAGGCACCAAACCTGGAATTGTGTAATTCCCTATATCATTCCCAAATCTGATTATTGGTCCCCCATCAAGCATCATTAGAACATATTTGTATAGTCTCTCTTCAGCTCTGTGTGCACTACAAATAACTCATATTTTGTGGTAAGTCTGCATGTGCCAAATGTGATATTTACACATTATTTAAGCTTTTACATATCCCTAAGAGCTGAACAAATTAATACTTTGATTAACTTAGCCATTTGCTCATGTGCAATTATTTTCTAAAATTAATGCATTATTTAAATTTATTCAATAAAATAGCTTCTGGGGTGTTTCTTCTCTGGGTTCATTATAAGCTCTGAAGATCAAACATTCCTCATTTGAGCTGTGTGGCTTTGATTATAATTATTAAGGTAAATCACAGGGCACTCCAACTCTCCCTGGATTCGACAAGTACAGGCACACCCCTGCACACAAGTCAAATTTGGCACTCAGGGCGGATAACACAACCTTGGCATTTGTTCTCAGCAGATGCTCAGCCAAACAAATTCATACAGATGTTTGTGAAAAGGGAATGGGAAGGGTCAATGACTGCAGCTTGAGCTTTAAATATGTGCACAGGACACCTCCCTCCCTCCTGAGCTCCCCCACCCCAGGATCCTCCCCAACAGCAGCATCCTGGCAGTAAGACCTTATATGCACACTCTGGGATTTCCCAGTACACGGGAACAGTTATTAAATTGCATCTTGTTCTTTGTTTAATTTATAATACAGTCTCTCTTCTACATGCCCTAAATAATCTCTTTTTAATAGGTAATACAGTTGTACATCGCACTGTGTGCCAGTATTTCCCACTGGGAGGCCGGGACATGCTCTCTGACGGTGCTGGCTCCGGTACAGAGATTCCCTGATGCTCCTGCTCCAGCCAGGAGCAAGAGTGTAAATATATGGCTTGTAATCAGCATTCAGCATCAAGGAAGAAGCACAAGGGAGAGAAAAACAATCAGAGTGCTTCGTGCCAGGGAAGGCTTTCAGAACACGGATGGGTCCTTCACAGTCCAAACTATCTGTTGTCTTTCTAGTGTACATCTGAAAAACTATCAACAAAAGCAGTTAGCTCTAGAATAAGTATTTAATTCCCAGCAATACATCTGACTACTTTGCCCTTGCTTTTTAATTGAAAAACAGGCTACCAAGAATGCTTCCTGCAGATTTTGAACTGACCCTGCCATCAGCATTAATCTCTCTGGGATTTGCACTTATCATGGTACAGCTTCATCAGTAAGAGCAATTAGTACTTTTTAGACACTGATTTGTCTGTACCAAGCCTCACCGCAGAGCTCAGAAATAGCAATCTTAGGTGTTTTTGAAAGTTTTTCCAGCTTAATCATAAGCCAGTATAACCAAACTTAAAACATGCACACACCCTGCCGGCTGATCCCAGCGTACATAGAGCACACGGGCACATCTCTGTTTGTACAAAGAGCTGTCTGAACAACACAAGCACACCTTTTTTCAGTGCCTTGTCGCTCTCAAGTTCCCCATGGTATGCAATAAACCCAAGTACAGTCTTTATTCTGACTGAACCAGACAAATAAATGTGTGTATCCTCAAGGAGAGAGCACTTGATGACAGGTAACTTCTAAGTCAAAAATACTTGGAGCACGTGGTACAACACTTAGTTCATTATCTCTTGGCTAGTCATTGAATTAAGGTTTTCCCAATGACCAGAAACCAAACTAACACATAGAACTTCCAAGTCCCAGGGTTAACTTAGAGCAATTGAGTCACCTCTTAAATTCAAACAATTTTGATTGTGGTAAATGTAAGTAATACCCCACTTAAGCTACTTACCCAGTTGGAACACAGTAAAGAAAACCAGAGTTCAATCAGCATTTCCCCCCCACTTTTGGGGAAAGCAGTACAGGGCATTCCAAAGGGAGCAGAAAGTGTCATTACACTTAGGGAAAACACTGCCCCTTAAAATGAGCTGTCAAGTCCTTAAAAACATGGAGTGCTGGCTTTAAGAGAAGGCTCTTGCAGAGATTCAAGATTTTGCCATATGGCAAGCTACTGCGAAGGACAGCAATTTAAAACATTGTTTCTGTAAAACTTAGCTCCTACTGCCACCTGCAGTTCCCACAAAATACACTCTCTGATTTAGTGTTTCCATTCCCAAGCAGAAGCTGCTGCACACCCCTGGCTACAAAACAGGGGTGCCATCTCAAACCAGGCAGTGGTAAGGGTCATCCTTCACACAGTATTGAACTGCTTTATGCTTGTATGAGAGGGTGGCCACCTGTTCTCACCCACAGACCCAACACCTATTAAAATACCACCTGCAGCTGCCTCAGGGCAGCTCCACACACATGGAGCTCTTGGAGAGAACAAGAGGTCAGAAGTGCTCAGTATCAGAAACCCCTCAACAGATATGTTTTAGAGGTCAGTTAAATGTTTCTGTGGCAGGTTGACCGTGGCTGGCTGCCAGATGCCCACCTGGCGCTCTCACTTCCCCTCCTCAGCCAGGCAGGGGCGAAAACACAGCAAAAAAACTTGTGGGTCAAGATACAAAGCCAGGGATACACAGACAGGGAGATCCCTCACCTATTGCTATCACAGGTGCATGGGAATCAACTTGGGGAAAAATAATGTTATTTCTTACCAATTAAACTAGGTCTGGATGGTAAGAAACAAAGATACATTCTTTTCCCTTTCTCTCTTTTCCCCAACTCACCCTCCCTCCTTCACTTCTAACTCCTGTGCCTCTCCGAGGTCCTGGCACTGTTTCCCTCCTCTCACCTCTGTCCCCCTGAGGTGCCACACTCAGGGCTGAGGGGCTCAGCAAGGTTTAAGCCATGGGGCTGCTGGAATTGGCCATGCCCAGCCTGAGGCAGCCCCAGCCTCTCCTCAGGCCTGCAGCTGTTCCTGGGTGCAGGTACCCCATGCATTCCCCAAGGCAAAAATAAGGAGTAAAGCACACGTGTCCAGTCTTCAGGTACTCTCTTGGGCCTGTGACCACATCTTGATACTTTCAGCATTATAAAGCAGCTCTGCTCACGCACGGGCAGTCCTTTGGAGACACTGAGGGCAAAACCACCCTCTGGTTTGGGGCAGAAGATGAGGCCAAACTGCCACACATCCATTCCTACAGTCAGCTGCCTTTAATTTTTTATTGCTTTTCCATCTCTCCTCTCTGCACAGACAAACCTGGCAATAATCACAACTGAATAAAAACCACCTCAAGGTTTTGTTCATTAACCACGTTCAGGAAGCGGGGAGCAAGGCTTCACAAACCTGCTCGTCCATAAACACTCATTTTATGGCCACTTACTTTGTGTTCTCAAGTCATTTTATTTTGTCTTTTACTCAGCCCTTTCCTCAGTCATTAAGCAACTTTACTGCAGTTTCTTCAAGGTTTTCATGCGTTTTATTGGGGTGGGGTTTTTTCCTTTCTCTTCACTCTTTCAGCAGCCTTTGGGCAAGCACAACCTTGAGCTTGCTCTGCCACTAAGCTGCTCCCAGACACTTGAAAGCAAAAATCTCACCCAGAAGACAGCACCTCACCACTGAAGGTCGCTGAAACCAGAAGGCAGCTGCCCCTGGAAGAGGTAGGGAAAGGGGAGTGCACACTGGAAATGAGCAAGATTAAAAACACCAATCCAGCTGTCGCACACAAAGCCATCTGCAAGTTATTGCCACTGTACATCACCCAACAGGCAAACCCACAAGCCAGGAACAGGGAGGCAACCAGAGTGAGGCAAGAGCAGGGGGTTCCTCCTGGAAGCAGTAAAATGGAGCTCAGAGGTCAAGCCTGTTATGAAACCTTCCTTTTCTTCCCCCCATTCCATCACACAATCCTTTCACAGTTTCACTGCATATAATGGAATTGAGGTTTAGTTGAAAGCAGAGACCAAAACCACCAAAGATTTATTTATTATCCCAAATAATTGCAGCCTGCCTGTGAAGGCAGCAGCAATGTTCCCTCCAGAGCAGAGGGAAGCACAGGCAGGCTGCCATCCTGATAGGATGGGACCAGCAGCTCACAGGGAACAGGAAGATCCCTTCCATCCAGATCAATTTATTCCAGACTGGATAAACAGGCTCCCTGGATGGATTTTAAAACTTCATGCAGAAAAGTGTGGCTGTCTGGGAAGTGTTTTTCTCTGTGGGGTTTTTAGCAGAGAACCCCCCCCAAATGAAAACCATCTAATCCTGCTACAACACACACACACCCCTGTGTGTGTGTATGTTAAGGTAAATAGAGAACCCTAATGTTGCTCACATCTACAGCTAATAAACAGAATGAAAACAGCCACACTTACATCTCAGTGGGGTTATATAAAGGGTCATGGCTCACACTCAGGCAGGGGAAGCAGCAGAGATGGAGCCCTCATCCACATTACTGTCAGAGAAGCAGAAATCACCAGGCTCTTTCCTCAAAACCAGCCAAATTTCCCCACAGCTGGGCCAAAACCAGAGGTCACCCTTCTTCTCCCTGCCTAGTCCTGCTTTTATGTGTCCAGAGGTGGGCTACAGCACCAGAGGGGGTCTGAAGGTCAGAAGGACTTGTACATCCCTGTTCATTTTTCAAGACCAAAGCTGCAGTGATAGATTACTTGGGTAACAGTGATTCATTTTGTTTTCTCTTGCAGCCCCATTAAAAGTCTATGCATTTTAATGTTCTTCAACAAAGCCTCCAAGTTATAGATCCATATTAACAAGCACAACGAGAAAAGCAACCTCTTCCTGCCTTTTTGCTGTTCTCTCCAAACTCATTCAAATTACCTTAAGCTTTTCTGTAACAAACAAACACAAGAGGAAGAGACTATCGCCACTCAGCAGTAGCCTCAAGAAGCATAAATACATTAGCTAATGGGCTGTTTGCGAGCTGCAATGGTCAATTAAATATAGAGAAAACATCATCCCAGTGACAGTACAGCACCCAATCTTAATCCCATCAAGGCATGGGCAAACAAGCTCATCACAGTTTGCTTCCAGCCCTGCCATCCTCTTAGAGCCAGAAAAGCCAGGTGAATTTTCCCACAGCCCCTCTGAACTGAAAAGCTAACACTGTTTAGGGTACAAGTGGATTGATTAACTTTCAAGAACACTTACGTAAAGACCAGACACTTAGTCAATATTATTTTGCTCTTTTAACCTTCTAGTTAGAGAGAAGTATAAAAACTGCCTAAAAGGCACAGTGCAAAATTTTATTTGCATCCTCTTTTATTTCATTGTAATTTGTTGCTCATTAATAAAAAAAGTTAAAAAAGATTAAACTTCTTAATGCCCTTTCCAGACCTTCAGAACAGAAAGTATTTCTCTAGCAAGCGGTAGGGAAAAGAACATGAGCCCTGCATGGCCAGGGGGCAAGAGCACAGCCTGCCCCACCCAAGGGCCACCTCTGGATTACCCACAACATGGGATGAAAGGGTCTTTTCTCCCTAAACAAGGGATCTCATCAGGTTGGCACTCACCTGGTACAGCCACACTGCTCCTCAGTGCTGCGTTTGACAGGCCAAGTGATGGTCCTGAACAGGACAGGAGAATTCAATGTAAAATTCAATGCAAAGTTCCATTTCAGGGCAAGTTCCCTTGACACAATGCACTCCCGGGTTAGGAAAACCCATGACAATTATAAATCCATTAGAGTTTTAGTAATTGCAGTATATCCTTCTGGGGTTAGAAGTCTGCACAAAGTTAAATTTCCATTAGAGAACAACTTGTTTTGCCTTTCTGGGATATACTTGAGCATGCAGAAAGAAGAACAAAAAAACACACCTGTGTCAGTACAAAGTAGACTTGAAATTTAAAAAGTACCATTTAAAGTTACTTCATATTAATTGGCGTTCGTTTGATTTCATTACTAATGATGATGCTAATGCTGACTCATGACTAGAGAGGAAAGGACACGATTTCTGACCTAAGTTGCTGGATATTACTGTGGATTTCTAGTTGTTGCCTGATACTGATACAGATTTCCAACTGAATGGCTGTGAAAGCCAATGCCAAGGGCAGAAGGACTGAACATGCTTCAGTATATTCATATGGGTACCAATGACGTGTAAAACATCTTCTGGTAAGCAAGCGTTATATTCCCACAAACACTCAGACACCCAAGAATGAAGTCAAAAAAAGGAAGGACAGTGTCTTCCCTGCCAAGAAAGCCCCATGTCACTGGGCACCGGAGAGGGTGCTCCTTCACATTTCCCTCACGAAGCCACGGGGACTCCTTCCTGCACAAACACACATTCTCCTCAGCGCCTCTTTCTCAAAGTTCAACCATAGCACAAATCAGAGAATAAAACAGCCTTTACAACAAGTGCAGTGCAGCACACAGCTTTCCCAGCAAAAGTATCATGCGTATTTAAATGGCACATGCATCCATCAGGGCAGGAATTAAGCCTGAAGGGCTACTGCAGACTCCGTACCTAAGAGAGGTTCCACGCCCTAACCACGAGGGCTGCAACGCAAAGCTAAACCACAATCCAAGCTCCAAAGACCTGATCCACGCCATGTGTTTCGAGTCCTGAAGAAAGCAGAGGTGTTTACAGCACTGCGGGACAGCCATCACCACAGGGCACGGCCCCCCCCCGCCATTCGCACACCTTTGTCCTCGGGCGCCATTTTGTGGACAGGTGGCACGGCCGCCATCTTGTGGGCAGGTGGCCCCTGGGGAGCACTGAGGGCTCGGGGTGTGGGGGGGGCAGCGCCTCCCGGCCACGGGGACAAGGCTGGAAAAGATCTCTGAAATCACTGAGTTGCAAGACCTGCTGTAAATTACACACCACCGTTCCTTAATTCAGCAGTTCTAGTTTGTTGTAGAGCAATGGCTTCAAGGGGGTGAGATCTCTTGCGTGGGCCTGGCCGAGCACCCACCTGCCCTCGCCCCCTCAGGGGGCGTGCCCATCTGCAGCAACCCCACCACTAATACCCAGGCTCTTCCAAACCCTTCCCAGAGGCTCTTGATGGCTCCGTAAACACCCTGGCCCCTCAGCAACCACCACCCCTGGAGCTGCTCCTGAGGGTGGTGATGGTTTTGGTCTAGGCCTTCCTGGTAACCAGTTTGTAACCAAGGAAGTGGCCATGTTCCCAGTATTCCATATGAATT